>JARUHE010347267.1:0-10221 GCA_031471125.1 Archaeomysis grebnitzkii | reverse complement strand
CCAGACCCAACGTTGCTTAACTTCGCTGATCATACGGGAAGCGGTGTTTCAACGCGGCCAAGGCCGTTGACTTTATTACGTCTATGATTGAATGTCAAGGCAATTAAACTTCTCTAACGTATATACAATACATTGTCTCTAGAATTAATTTAATTCTTAAATAAATTCTCAAGGGCGAGAGGTTGTCTATACGTTGATGTTTTTATCTATGGCTATACATTCATTTCACCATAATGTTTTACCCCAAAAACATGTTTTGACAAAATACAATTTCAAACCATTTTTTGACCAACAAACTAAACCAAAATTCAATAGTTCGTTTAAAATTGCATAATGAATTATATTCAATTAAATTATAACTTGTATTTAACGTTTCACTTAGAATTTTGAACTTCTATCAGAGCTATAATAAAATAGTTTGTAAGTTGAAAATAGTAAATATAGTAAAAGTGCAGAAAAAATAAACTTCATCACTTGAAGTTTGAAGCTGAAAGGAAATATGGAGAATATTCAGTTTTTTTGTTTAGCAAGAAATAATAAAAAGATATTCAAAGGAGGGAGATCTTTTGTACATTTTTATTGTTTCATACTTTGAAGATTCTATTCTTTCATTAAAACTTGTTAAAACCGGTTAGGTTCGGCAGTTATAGATGTCCCTTTACGTATATTTTCGTTGGTCCATTGCACTTCAAACCTCACAGCAATTGTGAACGTTCCAATTTAAATCAAATGTTTAATGTAGAACATTTTCAAAACATTTTGTATCTTATTTACTTTCCTATTTTATTTGTATGAGAAAATGAGAGCATATTGAAAAATAATAATTTTGCTGCTTACAGTATATACTTTCCTGGTATCAGATCAAAAAATTTAAAATATTTTATTCCATCTTATGTTTTTATTAGTCTTACTGAACATCGTGTATTTAAATTACATATTATTCAGTGTACTAAGGTATGAAATAACAAGCATTTAAATTAACTTCGATGATAAAATCAGACAATTTATCAAAGAAAATGTTTATTTAATGCATTGTATTGTAAACATTTTATTTATTTCTTAAATACATTTTATAAAACGAGGTAAAAACAAAGAAAATAAATAATTCAGTGTGAATAAAATAACAAAACAAAAACGTTGATGAGTTCAGAAGGTTGAAATTAATAATTCAATTCCTCCCAGACTTCATTACTCGGTTTATTCGCAGCAGTTTTACGAACACTTGAGCCTTCTTTGTCTGCCTAAAATGTAACTTTTTTTGCTGAAAAACAATCACTTGTACGAAATGTTTTACTTTTATATGTTGATTAGAGAATTATTTTTCTGTCATAGGACGCGATGTTTTGTGTTCATTTTCTTTACTTATGGAACGCATTACCCTGTAGCCACATTGTTGCATTATCTTATATTGCAATGCACTTCTCTGTTGGGTTTCTGTTTGTTGTTACTAATCACTACTATTTGACTAAAGGGTATTAATTTTTTTTGAAGGTATACTTGGGAAGTATAGATCCGTCGAAGATATGGCTTTTCAAAATTCCATAGTTGCTATCCCCATAAAAACAAGATAAAAATACAATTTTATAAAAATGGGCCCATTTGTTTGGAGGGGAGAGGGGCATTTTGTATCTTTTTTCAGGGTATTTTTGAGTAAAGTGATCTTCGATTTTTTCAAGATAGAGCTCTTAGATGTTCAAACCTTATTATTCAATGTGTAATTAAAATTATATCGTCGTTTTTTTTGTGCGATTGTGATGTGTTTTAGTTTGATGAAGACGATTTTATGTTAAAATTACCAAAAAAGTCATAATTTCTAATATTTGATTATAATAGATCTTTTTAACCAGGATAAATAGCCAAACTAACCGACGATCAAAGCTTGAACATTAAATGCTTATTAAAATGTTTTTATTTATTTAAAAAGTCGGTAAACACATTTGCACTCTCCACTTTAAAAAAAATGATTTCCAGAAAATGCATAACTTTAGATGTTCAACAAATTTATTCATCTACACAAAAAACTTAAATTACGTAATATTGAACGACTGTTTGAGAAGTTCTTCATTTTCTCATAATTATTTTCATCTTCATTGGCATTGTGGAACAATAATTAAAATAAACCAAATGACAACAATGATTTAATTTACAAACGCGATAAATATAATATTTTCAGATGCATTGTCAAGGCTGTTATATTATATACATACTTTAAATGTCGCCAAATTGGTAAAGATTTTTCAAATAAACTACATTCCAATCGAAACAGAATTGTTTTTCTATAAAATGGTGTAGAAAACTCAAAAAACGTTATTTTTTGTTATCATTATTTATAAATTTAATTATTAAGCTGTCTTTGAAAAGACAGTTTCTATAAATGACCTCTGGTTGTTGTTGTTTTTGGACTACCGAAATTTTGCCATTTTTTCAAAATATTAAAAAAACATAAAAGTTTGTTTAAACACAAAACCACAACATTCTACATTGGAACACTAAGGATTTTTATGAAATCAGTATTAACCAATATTTTTATTTTGAAAGTTTAGACAAAGTTTATTTAAAACACATGAAAAAACTGGAGATTCTAAAGTAGAATGCCTGAAGGACTTGTTTGCTAAACGTTAACATTTTTTAAATAATAAACATCTTATGAGTTTTTGACTTGACCAATTTATCATAAAAATCATGTTTAACCAAATTTTTGTTGTTGAAAATTTAGGAATATTTTTTTAAACATATATCTACAATTGTATTAAAAATTACACAATTTTAGAAGCTTTTTAACATACAAAAACATCTCTTAATGCATATAATTTACTCGTGCTTGTTTGAATATAGATTATAGCGCCTGGGGATTTTCAATACTAATAATTTTATATTTAACAACTAATCAACAGTTATTACTAAGAGCAGGTGTTGGTCATTGTTAGCGCTAGACTGTACATCAAGTATAGGTTGCATAACATAACACAATTTAAATACTGTATAAGTAGATGGATGTTGCTCGGCTGTAAAGTGTAGCATAGGTAAGAGAAAATAGAGCGGCAGGATGAGAGTATGTTGGATAAAAGCTTAGGAGCACGAGACAAAAAGTAGACCTATATTACCAAACATACTAGCAAGAGCGCAAAGGTTATAGCCCTTAAGCATAAGAACAATTAGAGAACTCTGAAACAAGACACTACAAAGAAAAGTTGTTTTTGCCTGCGAACAAAGAAAGAACGAATTTTTAATTAAAGTTCATGTTTTTGTAAATGTTTTTTAATCGTGTGTTTAACTTTCGTTTTTATCTTACACATGTTCAATAATTACTTTCTTTCTTCAGAAATGTTTAACAATTATAATTACCGTCTTATATAATCGTGTGTTACTGTTCACATGTATGTTGCGGGTTTTTAGGATGAAATTACACTTTTCACGCGAGTTTTCCCCAAAAAATAGGGTTTTTCCTTTTAATTACCAGTTTAATTGGAGCATTAACTTGAATAGAATAACAAACATTTTAGTCAAGAGTCGGCTTGCATAACATATATATTTAACAAACTCATAAGCTAATTCAATATTTTTGTGGACTTTATACTTTACAAACTGTGTAGCCAAACATAAATAACGTATACTGCAAAACATAACTTTTTTAATAAACAAAACTATGCAATTTGCTTATTAAAATAACTATGAAAATATGTTCATTAAAAATTTTTTTTTAGCTGTATACATTTATAAAACATGTTTTTTTATTGAATGCCAATATATTCTAATCAATTAGTGAATGTTTTTAATGAAAACGTTTGTTTGTAAACCCATAAACATAAGGTTCATTCGTGTCTGTGTCGGTATGTGTATGTATAGAGGTGTGCCTGCCTGTGTCACTATAACTTAGGAGCGAAATTCTTAGAGGTTTGAGTTTTTGTATGACAACTCATTGTGGGGGGGGGGGGGATACTTGAAAAAAATTCCAATTAAATTTGGACGGCATTGCTTAGTTTCCAGGGTGAATAATTACATCTTTTTTTAAATATAGTATAGGTTTATAAAGTGTAAATACTTTTCGTAAAAGTATATAAGCCTTGACAACATAAATAAAAAAAATAATTTTTTCACCGACCAAATGTGATGCTTAACAAATTCCTTATTATTTCAGATAAATATATAGAAACTATAATAGAACAAGCTATTTCAGAAAGTAAGAAGTTCATAAAGTTAGTTAAAAGATATCTTAGGAACAAAATATTATAGAAAACCATTGACGGAAGCTATACAGAAAAATGTGATGTAAGTAATTACAATTTATATCAGTCATTAGTCGGCGTACCCTATACTTCCTTGAATTTAAAATAAATATTACAGTTCATGCACAGTATAAACAGTAAACGGTAATTCAAAACTAGTAATCCACGAGCCAAACGGTTCAAATGTCTCGCGACTACTCATTCAGTAACTTTTAAAAATTGCTATTTCCACAATCAAAAATGGTGTTACAAAGTGAGAAAACATTATTTAATAAAAAAATCACCTCGGAGACTATTTATGTATACGTTATTTTCTAATCCATTGATGCATAAATCAAACCAAAATAAGAAAAAAAATTGTTAAAACTACTTTCTAAGTCAATAAGATTAACATATATAGATAAAAAGTAATAAAATCAAACACAAATACCTAATAATATATTAGTACCAATAATCCAGTCTATATGAAAAGAAATAATAGTATAGGTGATATATAAGACGACGATGACGACGACATTGGATTTGTACGCCTATGTAAAGCTTTGCTATGCACGCTTGACAAAAAATTAAATATGTTTTATTATTTGAAAATTTAGTCTAAAATTAAAAGAGCAATAGAAACGGAAATATTTAGTTATGTGGCCTTGAGATGTTAAATCATGTAATGTAATGCTGAAATCAATTTGAAAATCTAAAAGAAACTTTTGCATATGGAAATTCATTTTATATTTCAATTTGTGTTTCTAAACTTGATATATTGTTCTTAAGACCATATTTGAAAAAGACAACTATTGGTTAGAACTTAATAATTGTTGTTTTATTTTGCTCTCATTTATTCCATTTCAGTTTTATTATAAGGTAAGAAAGCATATTTCTCAACAAACTTGACATACTAATTGTTTTATATAGCCTACCTGCATAAGTCATTCAAAAAAACATTGCAGAACACAAACGATCCTAAGAAAGCTATATTGAACAATCGAAATATTTTACCAGCAAGCAATAACGTCACCATTCATTGAATAGGTCTTCTCTTTTAAGAGGGTCTTGATATAACACTTTTCTGGATGTAATGAAATAATGGATGTGGTCCATGCTGCTGCTGCTGCGGTGTAAGACACAATCCGCAATAGTGCTGCACATAAAGCTGTAATCCGGATTACGTGCAGGGGCAGCAGTTTCGGACTTTTATCTTCACGTGCAACAATTGATGCTATACTAAAGCTAGTAATCCACGAACCGAACTATTCAAATGTCTCGCGATGGTTCATCCTGTAACTTTTAATAAAATTCTCCACAAATTTCAATCAAAACAAGAATTAATGGGAAAATAATCATAACGAGGTAACCTAAATAATTAATGTTTTCACTCGCCAGTTGAAGCAGTCGCGTGACGTCACCGCTGTGACGTACTCGTTGCGAGATAGATCGTTGTTGATTGGCTGAAGAAATTGATCACACAATTACTATTAAATGACATGTCTTATTGAAGTCTATGTAAATACTCCCATAGTAGTCCCTTAATATATCGTTTCTTAACCACCGAAGATGGCGCTGTAGAGGTAAAGAACTGAATATGCGCAGTTAGCCTGCAGGTTGAGAAGAAAGAAGAGCGGCTCGAGGAATGTAAGATCTTAATCCAAGTGGCTAAGGAACTCACAGGTGGTCAACTGAATAATCGTCAAGTCGTCGAACGCCGTTGTAAAGGCCTCATCTCAACCAACATTTTTTTAAATTCAATTCACTTTTTTTTATTCAAATTGTATCGATATTTTCATATTGTATCGTGATGGGTTAAAAACACATCCCTATTTCTTTTCAACGTTGATTCAACGAAAATCATACCACATTGATAAGTGTTTTTGTTTTAACATTCAGGCTATTATAGGTAATGAAAAATGAAAAATAAAAACTTTAAATGATACAATAATGTAGGTTGTCACTCTACAGCGTAGATCGATCATGATAAGATTCTAGGCTACATATATTTTGATAACAAATATATTTATTAATGTATTTATAAATTAAACTTTTATCTTGAATAATAAATTACATTTGTCAAGAGTATTTACAAAGAAATTATTTCATAAAACCCAAATGAGCTAATGTTTTAAATAACAATGCTAAATTTAACTAAACATTAGCTAGCAAAGACATTCAAATTTTGTTCAGTCTTTATGAGAAATGACAATATATGAAATTATTTAATAGATATTTGTTTAAAAATTACTTTGCAAAAAGTTGTAATATAATGAAATACGTTTATTTCTAGTTGTTTTTTTAAAATCAATGCACTATTATGGTAGTTATAACATTTTACATCAATAGGCATTTCATTATTTTAATCAAAAACTACAGTACTGTTTTCAGTTTTACCATTGTTAACTGTAATAGATCGAAACTGATTTGACTCAAGTTTCTTATGTGTGGCAGTGTGTGGTGCGTGCGTGCGCCTAAGTATTAACACTTTCGCGTCAAAGATTCTTTATTTGAAATATTTACAAAGAATTAAGTTTATAAGTCCCAAAATAAGGTTGATAGCCCAAATAACAAGTGTTGAAAAATAATTATATAAGTATTATTTTTCTAGATGTTGCCAAAATCTGAATTCAAGAATAAAATGAACTTTTACCTGAAATGTTCCTACATTGTTAGCAACCTTTGCAAGTTTGCTATGAGACAGTTTTGTTTTTATTTCTTGGAGGAAAAAAACTTTTTTTGTCACCTGTTTATAAATATCTAGAAAAACGGTGAAACTATTTTTTATATAGCCTACCAGTAAAACAATACTTTCGTTTTAATTTTAAACACTAAATCATTCATTATTTTTTTTTCAAAAGTTCTTCATTTTATTCTAAGTAAACATGTATGTCAAATAAAAACAAAGTTCATTTGCAAGTTTTAACTAAAAAAGAACACATAAAACCTATTATTTAAAAACTATTAATTTTAAAGATGTAAACCATAAATAAAAAATAATTCAAATTAATTCAAACTAATCATGAGAAATTTGAAAAAATGAAACAAAATTGGCAGCTCTCCTTTTTTCAGAAAGTGGATCAACTTTTAGAGGTAAATTCAAAATTTGATTGAAGTTTTGATTCAAACGTTGTTTAGCACTAAAATGTACTGAATTTATGGCGAATAATCATGTTTTTTTAACTCGTTGTGATACGATTTCTCATTGGCGCCGGTTCGAGTCCGCTCTGAGGCTATTTCATTGAAAATTTGAACGTGGCTGTATTATCTTAAAATTTCATATTCTAAGCTTGCCCCGGCTTGAAGGAAGCGCCATATATCGTCTGAATATCCTTAGGGTACACATCACTTGATGTGGGTAATAGTAATAAGGCCTATGTTAAGCGCTGAAGAGTATTAAATATTGTCGGCGCTATATAAAAGCTGTAATTATTGTATTATTATTTGAATATGTGATCCGTTTTGAAGTCATTTTTTAAACACGTAGAAAAGACGCAAATGAATTAGAAAAAGTCGATTGAGATCAGGCCTTAAGCTACAGAAACATCATCTAGGAAAAAACTAAATATCTCTACTACGGATAATTCAATTGGAGAAAAATAATGAAAGAGTATACAGTACAAACAAAAGGATGATGAAGGCTTGTAATAGAGCCGGCGTTGGTAAAAACTATGGCTATTTCATCATTGAAAAAAAAATCCACATTTTATCGTAGTTTACCCATCTATGTGTTTATATTTTTTAGTCTACATCTTACATAGATTACAGAAAGGTTCACGTCAATCATTTTTAGAAATGTCAAGTTTCTGGATATGCCACCCAGTTTCTACATTTATTTCAGTTGTAATATGTTATAGATTATTTATGTTAGGGAATTCAGATTAATTCTTTATTTATTTATTTAGTGAACATAAGATTGATTATGTTAGACAGAAAATGTCCTAAAACATATCATATAATTTTTTTTTATTTCACAAGTTTCTCAATTCTGAACTTTCCATCAATAGGTAAAACATCCAAGTATTGTTGAATGTTTCAATTTAGAGTATCTCAATTTTTATTTTTTGATTGTTTAACTGTAACAATTTATATGTGTATATAGTATTACAAGACGGTCTATCTTTTTATCAAGTACGTCACGAACTGTTTTCAAGACTTTGTATTTTAGTTTTGTAGCAAATATAAAAAATAATACACAAAAAGCAAATACAATGCGAGACAAATATATGAAAGTTTCAATGAAAGAAATTTGTTCAGCTCTCTGCCATTAAAATTTTCTTGGAATCTCTTACTTATATGATAAAAAAACTCTAAAAATTTTATAAATTACTTGAATTATTGAAAAAATAATATCGGATGAAATTTAAATTAGTTTGAATTAAATTAGTTTTTTAGGAAAAATAGAAAGTTTGGGATTCACATCTTTAGATATTTATATTCTAGCGAAATAAAGTTTTTAAAAATAGTTATATAAATCAAATTATTTTAAAATGAATTGTTGTTGATGAAACCCCTACAAACATTTTTTTGCGACATCGTGCACGATATTGTGTACAATCGTACACGGCGTCGCAACAAAATGTTTGTAGGAAACTTATTGGTTTAACAACTTTTTTTTACAATTATGTCAACTTTTTTACAATTTTGACAACTTTTTTACAAGAGTACGACAACAATGTATGGATCGAAAATAGCACAAATAAGGCAACCCACGTTCAAAGCTATAGAGCTTACCTCACTTGTGCTATTGTCGATCCACATTTCAAATGAGAGAAGGTATTATATGTCGCCTCCACGTCCTTTGTGTGGACTATAGTGTTAAGGCTAATGATAAAGGTAAATTGTGGTCAAGCTTGACGAGACGTTTTTTAAAGTCCCAAATGTAATTATCCCTAGTAGCATTGTAGTCACTAATCCTCAGCTATTAGCCAAGGTAAAATCTCAAATACCTTGGCTAATAGCTATGGGAAAATCAAGGGTTAGTGACTGATCCTTGTCTATTAGCTATGATTTTTTGGCTATTCCATGGCTAAATGAGACGGGTATCATTGGCTAAAAACCAATGGGAAGCTAGCTATTAGCCAATTATCCTCAAGAAAAAAAGCTGGCTAAAAGCTGGCTAATAGCCAAAAAAATTGGCTAAAAATATAGAATTATAAAACTTATTTAATTTAATAATTACATATAACTACGTATTATTATTATTAATTTTTCTACCTATTTATTGATTTAATTTGATAAATTTTCACGTTGTAATTTAAATGTTTTATCCTGACCTAGGTGGGATTCGAACTCAATCTTTAATCTGGAACTCTAACCATTGTGCTACGGGGAAGTTGTATATATTGAAGCATTTAAACTGTTTTTCTTTGTGTTTCCTTTTCAATTATATATTTTTTGTAGTTAACTTTTTTTGTTAATGTACGTTATATTAGTAGTTAATTATATATTTATTAATAAATTTTAAATAACTTTTAACTTATATCTTAGTTAATAACATTTTAGATATTTTAAAACAAATACATATATAATATATGTAAATAATTAAACGCAGAGTTGGTTTATCTCTCTAATTATATAAAAAAAACTATTATATTACATCAATAAGTTAATAAAAGTTTGAGTAGAAGGGCCATAGACTATCTGATCAAGAAGGTTTCCCAAGAGTGGGTTCCGGAGATTTTCTTAGTACTGGTAATGATTCTAGCATATACAGGGGTTGGACATAATAATGGAAACACCTAGAATCTTGGTATCATAATTTTGAAGGCCCTATAAAACCATCAAATGTTTGCCATTTCTATGTTCTTTGATTTATTATTAACTTTTATCGTCTTATTTTACTAAAATTGTTGTTTTCTTACATATATCATCAGAAATAATTGATAAAAAACTCATTAAAATTGCGGATCATTCAGACTATCAAAGAGGTCAACTTGTTGGTGCTCGTATGGCAGGCGCTAATGTATCAAAAACAACTAAATTTGTTCGTGTAGCAAGGAGTACTGTCTCAAAA
>JARUHE010347245.1:0-10222 GCA_031471125.1 Archaeomysis grebnitzkii | reverse complement strand
TATATTAATATTTCTCGTCCAAATTACCTTTTTCAAAACTATTCGACACAGGCGCCAGCCTACCTGGCGCCGTGACACTAACCTCTTTTACCCTAAAAGCAAGCAAATGCTAACTTTGGAAATACGATACGTAAGCAGCGTGTTTTGCTATTGAGTCATCTTGCTTATGTGCTTGTTATGTGGGTGAATTTGTTGTTATGTGGTTATAATGTGCTTTAATTTGTTGTTATGTGGCCATGTGGTTGTTATGTTATCATGTCGTCCTTGGTATATTGTTGTTATGTAATTGAAGTTGTTGTTGTGTTTGTTGTTATTTGGTTATTGTGTGGTTGAGTTTTTTGTTTACGATGAGATGAGAGCAAAAAGTGTATCCAAATTAATGATGAGAATCTTGCCATACTTGTTTTTTAATTATAATAAATTGTTTTCTCTACTTATGCCATTATTATCTCACCTTGAAACCTAGTTGAAATCATGAAAATATTTGCAAATAATTTAATAATTCACATATTTATGTTATTTTCTTTTAATGAACACCTAGTAAAGTGTGGAAGTAATAAGAAAGGAAATGTTGAAGATAAAGTTATACATCCAAGTGTTATGTAATTAAAGAGATGGAAGCGCACACTTAGAAGGATCAAATGGATCAAGGATAGCACAAGTGAGGCAACCCACATAGAGATTACCTCACTTGTGCTATTTTCGATCCAAATGCAGGAAGCAGATGCTTTAAAATGATTTCATTCTCACGTTTTACCACAGAGGTTTCGACAAGATTGAAAGTGACTTTCGACCAGTCTTTGTTTTCGCTTATTTTGACAACATTTAAATTGGAAAATCGTTCATCATCCTTTCACTTTTTCTTATTAGAAATACTTCATGTATGCGGTCGCATGGTGATTCCACCTACCCATTTCAACCAGTATCCGACACGCAATGTTCAACCCTTGTTATACCAAGTTATAAGAAAACACTTGTGTTGAAAAGGTAAGTTATTCGATATATTGTATTATAAATATTCATTAGATGTTGTTTGTTTAGAACTTTATTCTTTTTTATATAAAGTTGACGAAAGTTTGATTTTTCTCAAATGTCATTAACCATAAAACTGGTTGTAACATTATATAATTAAAATTTGTAACATATTTTTTCAACAAATTAATTGGCTGTTACTACTATTGGAGATAGATTGGGGGTTGGTAGAAGTGTGGTATAATCATGTAACCTCATCCAATGCTTGAGATTAATGAAATTTTTATTGCTATTGGCATCACCTTTTGATGTTCGAATTATTATCACCTAAATTTTGTATTTAACATAATTCAGCAATTTCAAATGGAAAAAATCACACAAAATAGTAAGAGATAACAACAAGATGGTAATAAATTACATATTTAAGCTCACAGTTGCCTTTGTGGGATTTGTTTTTTATAGTATGGTCAGTTTTTTGTCAGTCTCAACATTTGCATTGCATAAACAGTTATTATCAAAGCACAAACCGCTACTTCCTTTTATACACACCAAGGTTTTGTGATGCTTTGAACATTTTGTGATTTTTGAACGTTTTTGTTATATTTTCAGTAATTTTGGTAATATAAAGTAATGTTTAACCTGGTATGTTTTTTATGTTATTTATTTCTTTGCACCATAATTTAAACTTAATTAATACATGTGCTTTTGAATTACAATTAGTAAAACTACTAACAGTTTAGCTTTTATTAATACTAATGCTGCTGTAGATATTACTGGTGTTTCATAAAACTAGTATTAATTCTATGTGATCCCTTAAAAACAATTTTACTAAACCATTGCTTATACTATACAGTATTCCTGTGTTCCTATTACTATTTTTTTCCCATCATTATGTCTACTGCATCTATTACCACTTTATCTACTACAGTTACTACTTTGAATCTTTTTACTATTACTATTGGTACTACTATTATTGTTATACACATTACTTTAGTACTATTATCATCTCTTTCAAGGCATGTTGCTATATATGTTTCAGTTACAGTCACCACTGTTAATAACATAAGCACTGAATATGATATTAACGACAGTAGTACTAATACTATAAAGGTTAATGATGCACTATTACTACTTCTAATTTTACTATCCCTGGACTATTCATAACTTCTGAGCACGATTAGTCCTATCGAAGAGCAAATCTGTGAGGCAAACCGCACCGAAAGAGATAAGCAGAGTGGTTGGCGTGTCCTAAAAAGCCTAACAATGGCTGGTCTTAGAAAAGCCTGAGGATGGCTGGGCAGGAAATGCCAAAGGCAACCAATCCAACCAGATAGTTCCGGGTTCGAACTGGTTTCAACTCGATTGATTTTGTAGATTTGTGACCACTTGTTCGAATTTTGTTTCAACTATTTTCAGTCAATTTATGTTGGTTTAAATTAACGTAATTAAATATGAGTCCACAAGACCAAAGTCAGTTAATATGAGTCAGGTTTATTAACCTGAACCAATCTGAGTCAAGTTTTTTAATATACACAAATATGAGTCAAGTTCATTAATCTAAATCAATCCGAGTCAAGTTCATAAATCTAATTCAATCTGAGCCAAGTTCATCAATCTAACTCAATACGATTCAAACTCATCAATTCAACTCAATCTGAGTCAAGTTCATCAGTCTAAATCAATCTGAGTCAAGTTCATCAATCTAACTCAATCCGAGTCAAGTTCATCAACCTAACTCAATCCGAGTCAAGTTCACAATCTAACTCAATCCGAGTCAAGTTCATCAATCTAACTCAACCCGAGTCAAGTACACCAATCTAGCTCAATCCGAATCAAGTTCATCAATCTAACTCAATCCGAGTCAAGTTCAACAATCTGACTCAATCCGAGTCAAGATCATAAGTCTAAATCAATCCAAGTCAAGTTCATCAATCTAACACAATCCAAGCTAACTTCATCAATCTAGCACAATCCGAGTTAACTTCATCAATCTAACACAATCCTAGTTAACTTCATCAATCTAACATAATCCGAGTTAACTTCATCAATCTAATACAATCCTAGTTAACTTCATCAATCTAACACAGTCCGAGTTAACTTCATCAATCTAACACAATCTGAGTTAACTTCATCAATCTAACACAATCCAAGCTAACTTCATCAATCTAACACAATCCGAGTTAACTTCATCAATCTAACACAATCCGAGTCAACTTCATCATTCTAAATCAATCTAAGTGAATTAAATCAACGCAAATCAGCTTAGGTCAATTTGAGTCTTTTTGAATGAACACGGTTTAATGAATGAACGTTCGTTCGGAGTTCATTTCAGTCAATCTATATCAATCTAAATCACTTTTGTTTCTTTTATTAAAAACTCGAATTTCAAATCCAAAAGGAAGTTAAAATAAAGTTTTTTGAACAAATACTAATGCTGAAAGTTTATATTTTAATAAACTATAAATGGTGTTAATAACAACAAAACCAGCAACTAAAATATTCAGACAATATACAGTATATTAACTATTAATTCTTTTTGAGAAAACTATAAATTATGTTTCAAAATACAAATAACTTTCTTTATTAAATACATTAAAGTGATGGGATAAATAATTCCTTTCTTCTTATAGCATATAAACATTTGTTGAACATCTCAAAATTGGATAACGTTTTTCGTTTACCATAATTTTTTTTAAATTGGATAACGTTTTTCGTTTACCATAATTTAAAAAAAATTGAATAACGTTTTTCGTTTACCATAATTTTTAAAAACTGAATAACGTTTTTCCTTTTATCATAATTTATCTGACGTACGGGAATGATTATAAAAGCAGTTTCTTACTTTAAAAAAAGAAACAACAATAACAACAATAACAACAACAACAACAAAAACAACAACAACAACAACAACAACAATAACAACAACAACAACAACAACAACAAAAACAACAACAAATAAACAAGAACTATAAACGTCAAAGAGAAATTTGTTGAGTTAAGTAATGCAAGATTTAAATTTGAACTCAATATTAAGATAAGACCCGCCGATCTAGTAACCTATTGCATATCCATGCATAACTAATTAAACAGTATATTATATTATTATTATATTACTATTATTAAATTATTATATTATTACTATTACTAAATTATTATGAAATTATTACTACTGTTGTTTTTTTATTATGTTATTGCTATTATTAAATTATTATTATATTATTATATTAAATTATTACTACTATTGTTTTTTATTATGTTATTGCTATTATTAAATTATTATTAAATTGTTACTACTATTATTTTTTGTATTATATTATTACTATTATTAAATTATTATTTCATTATTATAATACATTATAGGATATGTCTTTCAATCTCTAATAAGATGTTTGAAAATACATATTTAATTTTTCAAAACTTACCAATTTATTAAATTAAAAAAAAAATTAAAACTACAATGACTGTTAGCTATTTAATATTGGAGCGACAATAGCACACGCAAGGTAGCCTACATTCAGTTAACATAGAGCTTACCTCATTTGTACTATTATCGCTCCAAAAATAGGAAAAGTGAGGTAAGTCACGTTCAAATAACATAGAGCTTACCTCACTTGTGCAATTGTTGGTCCATATATTCTTATTAAACTAATGGGACATTACTATTAAACATTTAGTTAAGGCATCAACGAATTAAATGGTGAAAAATTACACCTTTGAGCTTAAATCTTTTTTCACCTTTGTCTTTGTAGGTTGATAAATATAAATTGAAAACTGATTTGACCTTAAGCATTATTTTAAAATTTAATAATTATGTTAAGACTCTAAACTTGTATTATTTTTATACAAGCTATGGATTGGTCTTACCAAATTCAAGAATAAACGTAAATAATAAACCTAACAAAATCAATATATATTTAAACGCATACATTTTGGATACAAACTCAATTCTAATTAAAAAAATGTGTCAACCAAATACTTTATATGAATCATTGGAAATAGAAAAATATTAAATAATAATTGTGGCAAAAATATCAAAAAATAACAATGATGATACTAATAAAAATAATAATGACAAAAATAGCTTGATAATTTAAATTAAATTATGAAAAAAGTAAAAGTTATAAATGCAACTTTATAACCTGAAATAGACATAAAAATGTTGGCACAAATTAACCTTAGAACTGAGGTTCTGGAATGGCAATGCCCTTCACAACAGAGTTTAACTCTTATTGCAGAGGGACAAGATCGTCCTACAAATAAGGACTATTTTCCAGCTAACTTTAAAGCACCTTCGTCCTTAGAGCAATACTAAGTGGAGCGTTAAAGGGTTAGATTTGGCAGATCCAAAACCTGTTGAAGGTCAGACTAGTCTTATAGAAGGTCGTTTCAAGGTTTCTTCTTAGTTGGTCAATGATTCATACGACATTTGTATGGGGAGATCAACGTGCGAAAGATTTTCTAAACATATTTAAAATATAATTTTAGTTTCATATAACCAAGGAAAGAAATATGAATATGTACAACTGAATTACTAGGTCTTAGCTATAAAATATTTTGTTTCCACAATAATAGGATTGTTTTTTAAAAGAAATTTATTTCATTTAAAAACAAAGTACGTTTCGGAGGGCAACCCATCTTTTTCAGTTTTTTTTAAAGTTTTTTAACACAAACAAGCAAGATAAAAAAATGTGTAGTCTTGTATAAAAGGCCACAAAATCATTTGTAGTCAGGTATAGAATGCTACAAAATAAATTCCGCTCCTTCATAAATAAAATTTAAAAACTAGTCCTATTTTACGTCTGTAATATTGAAAATTTGTTGAATAATTTTTTTTATCTTTGGTACATGCATCGTTTCATGTCATCTTATAATAATTTAAATAAGATTTATATATTATAAATAACATTTATAATATTATAAATAATATTTATAATATTTAAAGTAACATTTATATACTGTAAATAATATTTACAAAATTATAAATAATATTTATATATTATAAATAACATTTATATATTATAAATAATGTTTATATATTATAAATAACATTTATAATATTTTAAATAACATTTATATATTATAAATAACATTTATAATATTATAAACAGCATTTATATGTGATAAACAACATTTATATATTATAAATAACATTTATATATTATAAATAGTATTTATATATTATAAATAACATTTATAATATTTTAAATAACATTTATATATTATAAATAGCATTTATAATATTATAAACAACATTTATATGTGATAAACAACATTTATAATATTATAATTATATCATTTATATTTTATAAATAACATTTATAACATTATAAATAATATTTATAATATTATAAATAACATTTATAATACTTTCAATAACATTTGTATGTTATAAATAACATTTATAGTATTATAAATAGCATTTATAATATTCTAAATAACATTTAAATTTTATAAATAACATTTATAATATTATAAACAATATTTATAATACATTAAACAACATTTATATATTATAAGTAACATTTATAATATTATAAACAATAATTATAATATTTTAAGTAACATTTATATATTATAATTAACATTTACAATATTACAAATAACATTTATAATAGTATAAATAGCATTTATAATATTTTAAGTAACATATATATATTACAAATTATATTTATATATTATAAACAATGTTTATAATATCATAAACAAAATTTATAATGTTTTAAATAATATTTATATATTATAAATAACATTTATAACATTTTCAATAACATTTATGATATAATAAGAAACAAATATATTTTATAAATAACATTTATAATATTATAAACAACATTTATATGTGAAAAACAAAATTTATAATATTATAATTATAGCATTTATATATTATAAATAACCTTTATAATATTATAAATAACATTTATAATACATTCAATAACATTTGTATGTTATGAATAACATTTATAATATTATAAAGAAGATTTAAAATATTATAAACACCGTTTATAATATTATAATTATTGAATTTATAATATTATAAAAAACATTTAAAATTTTATAAAAAATATTTATAATATTTTAAATAACATTTATATATTATAAACAAAATTTATATGTGAAAAATAACATTTATAATATTATAATTATAGCATTTATATACTATAAATAACATTTATAACATTATAAATAACATTTATAATATTATAAATAACATTTATAATACTTTCAATAACATTTGTATGTTATAAATAACATTTATAGTATTATAAATAGCATTTATAATATTCTAAGTAACATTTATATTTTACAAATCACATTTATAATATTATAAACAATATTTATAGTATTATAAATAGCATTTATAATATTCTAAATAACATTTATGTTTTATAAATAACATTTATAATATTATAAACAATATTTATAATACTTTAAATAACATTTATATATTATAAGTAACATTTATAATATTATAAACAATAATTAAAATATTTTAAATAACATTTATATATTATAAGTAACATTTACAATATTACAAATAACATTTATAATAGTATAAATAGCATTTATAATATTTTAAGTAACATTTATATATTATACATTTTATTTATATATTATAAGCAACATTTATAATATCATAAAGAAAATTTATAACGTTTTAAATAGTATTTATATATTATAAATAACATTTATAATATTTTCAATAACATTTATGATATATTAAGCAACATTTATATTTTATAAATAACATTTATAATATTATAAACAATATTTATAATATTATAATTATAGCATTTATATATTATAAATAACCTTTATATATTATAAATAACATTTATAATATATTTAATAACATTTGTATGTTATAAATAACATTTGTAATATTATAAATAACATTTAAAATATTATAAACACCATTTATAATATTATAATTATTGAATTTATAATATTATAAATAACATTTAAAGTTTTATAAGCAATACTTATAATATTTTAAATAACATTTATATATTATAAACAACATTTAGATGTGAAAAATACCATTTATAATATTATAATTATAGCATTTATATATTATAAATAACATTTATAATATTATAAATAACATTTATAATATTATAAATAATGTTTATAATATTATAAATAACATTTAAATATTATAAACATCATTTATAATATTTTAAATAACATTTATATATTATAAACAACATTTATATATCATAAATAACATTTATAACATTATAAATAATATTTATAGTATTGTAAATAACATTTAGAAAATTATAAATAATATTTATAATATTATAATTATTTCATTTACAGTATTTTAAATAAGATTTATGTTTTATAAATACCATTTATAATATTATAAATAATATTTATATATTATAAATAACATTTACAATATTATAAACAATATTTATAATATTTCAAATAACATTTATAATATTATAAATAACATTTTTAATATTATTTATAACATTCATAATATTATAAATCACATTAATAATATTATAATATAACATTAATAAAATTATAAATAACATTAGTAATATTATAAATAGCATTTATAATATGTTAATAAAATTTACAATATTATAAATAACATTAATAATATTATAAATAACATGTACATATTACAATAAACATACTTTAATGTTGATGAAATACATTTGAAAGACCAGAAATATAGTTAATAAACGAAATTGTTAAATTTTGAAAATCCTGTGCTAATCCATGTTACCCCAAAGACGATTATTTATTAATACAAATGACGTCATTAGTTTTCAGGGAGACCACCTAGCTGCTCAGATAAATATGTACATTACATTTTCCTATTGTAAATGTATAGCTTAGTACGAGAATATTGGTACACAATTGGGTATAAGAATTATGTACATTGATAGGCACTTCAATCAAACCCTGCATATATGAAAATTATTTCTCTAAGGTTTAGCTTAATCCCTAAGCCAAAAACACCTAATTGAACCTTTTAAAGTAATTTGTAGTAAATTGGTCAAACTCAAGATATTTATATTACCATGAATTTTCTGTCAACTAAGTAATAAATGTTGGTTTTAAGGGAAATCTATTAGACATTCCAGTTGTATTTGTCTACCAATGTACATGTTTAGTATGCGTGGAACGAAGCTTCAGTCTATACATACAACAAATTAAATAATTGCTAAATATACATTATATTTTTTATATCCTGTACAAGAAATAATTTAGAATCTGGTCAGCATATATACATTGCCAGTGTTTGTTAAAACAATTTGTGTTGATCTGATTATCCTATTAAACTTTATCCACTTTGTAAATTGAAGTAGGATTTGAACAAAGCAAAACAAAATTTTATTAATTTTAGTTCATAATTTAAACTCTTTTGGTATAAGAAATGGACATTTATAATTAAAAGTATGATTCTTAATTTAAATTCGCTTATCATAAGCCAGGAACATATATCTCGAATTGTTTATCGTTAACCCCATGTCTTTTAATCTAAGACATAAACATACATTACTAGTTTTTAATCTAAGACATGCACATATATTATTAGTTTTTATCTAAGACATAAACATATATTACATTCAAATGAACAGGATGGGCAACAATCGAATAATTTATAGCTAAAATTGAGGTGGGTAGTAAATTAAGTTTTAAATGATTTTTATGTAACAAATAAATGGCTTGCAAAAATTATGCTTTAAATTACCATGAAATAGTTTCTGATCTTGCTTTAATTAGTATATTTTTTTATTTAATTTATCTTTTAGTGTTATGTACTTTTGCGAGTAAACAACAACAATTTGATTATTAGATAATATCAACAAAAGTTTTATTGAGTCTAAGAAGGCTTTTAATTCCAGTTTGTTTGGTTTTTATTTCTCAACAAAGTTGGCATCTTATGAGATTATGATAATTCATTTTTTTTATAAACAGGTTTTCGTAGTTACACGATATAGCAAGTATGTATTACGGAATTAGTTTAATATAATAAGATCGTTTTCAATGATATCCGTATAAGATGATTTTGTACTATACGTAAATACTTCAATTTTTTGTATAACTAAAATTGTTTTTTCTTTCAAAACATATTTAACATTTATGTTATATTTTATAATGAAAAGGTTACCTCCTGTTTCCACATTATTAACAAATATCACGCTACAGAACTTTTTAATAGTTTGAAATTTAGTATACGAGTATAGCTTTTAATTGTATATATTAATTTATTTTCTATATATACATA
>JARUHE010347234.1:0-10222 GCA_031471125.1 Archaeomysis grebnitzkii | reverse complement strand
ATCATATTCGGTTCACATTCACCTCATATTTCAATTTAAAACTATTTATAAAGTAAATTCCAAAATAAATTTGTCCATCTTTTGCAACTTTGTCCGAGTTTTCTTCACATTTTGCTCATTTTATTACTTCTCTCTTAATTTTTGTTACATCTTACATTTAACCGTTTTTTCTTCTCATTTTACTCGTTCTCTCTTAATTTTTATGTTATATCTTATGTTTAACCAGATAAATATTACCAAGACGGACCCGATTGTACGACAATGCCACAACGGTTTGGTTTGTTTGTGACTTCACGCCCGGGTGACGTCATTTCAAATAAGACTTAGCCCTTAGGCTATATAAACCAGTATTCAAGTAAATTTTAGCATTATCTTGGGTAAATTTCTAGTTTCACTGTACCATGCTGTATTACTATTAGGCACTAGATGAACTAAACTAAATTAACCTAACCTAACTTAACCTAACCTAACCTAGCTTAGTTGAACAAAACACTAATTATTAAACAAAAATGTCTAGAAAAAATACTATAAAAGTCATATAATTTCCCTCTCAAAAACCTAGCACCAACAAGAATTAGGAGACGACAGTCGGACATAAGATTAAAATTTCTAATATATTAAAGATTATATTTACTATAATATTCATTTTTTCCAAAATCCCCACAGGGGCTACCTATACTTCAATGCATTAAAGCTTTTTATAAAGCTATTTGCCATAACAAATTCCTATTAACACTGTCCGTCCCAACTAGAAAGTGACCTTATTGTGACCCACCAAACAAAACATAACCTAACTTTGCTCCTTAAATGGTTTTCGGTGGCCAAAAACACTATTTAAGAAGTATATCTAGCCTAAGTCTTGTTTCAACATATGCACAACCAGATGTTTGATTTGCCCTATATATGTTCTTGTAATTGTTTGAATATTGCATGTATTTCAATAGTTTGTAGCTTAATGAACATATTAATCATATTAAAGTTTTTATAAAAAGCTATTTTTCCTAAAAACTCTAGAAAAAAGGGTCTGTGTTGGTAATGTTAACCTTAACTGTGTTTTATTCACATTTTGCTTACTCTCTCGCCATTTTTTATAATATTTCATTTGTTTAACCGTGCTTTCTTCTTATTTTGCTCGTTAAATCTTAATTTTTATGTTATATCTTGCATTTAACCGTGTTTTATTCACATGTTGTTCATTCTCTCTTAATTTTAATGTTATATCTTATGTTTAACTGTGTTTTATTCACATTTTGCTCATTCTCTTTTAATTTTTATGTTATATCTTATGTCTAGCCGTGTTTTATTCTCATTTCGCTTACTCTCTCCCCATTTTTCATGTTATTTCATACATTTAACCGTGTTTGCTTCTAATTTTGTGACGTCGTACCTTACTTAAGTTAAGTCATAATTTCAAATAGGACTTAGGCTGAATAAACCAGTATTTAACTAAACTTTAGCACTACCATGACCCTTAAATGGTGTTTGTTGGCCACCAAAAACCATTTGAGGAGCAAAGTCAGGTTAGGTTTCGTTGGTGTGTCACGATAATGCTAAAGTCTACTTGAATATTGGTTTATTTAGCCTAAGCTCTATTTGAAAAAATGACGTCACAAAATTAGAAGCAAACACGGTTAAATGTATGAAATATTATGAAAAATGGTGAGAGAATAGGTGAAATGAGAATAAAACATGGTTAAACGTAAGATATAACATAAAAAATAAGAGAGAAAGAGCAAAATGAGAAGAAAAATGGTTAAACGTAAGATGTAACATAAAAATTAAGAGAGAACTAATAAAATGTGAAGAATACACTGTTAATTTTAATTGTAGGGTGAAAAATTAATTTTCCATATAATTTAACTACAAAATATTTATAGGTACTCGAGTGTCGCGAGTTTCTATTTATACCGCTTTTTTACTATTACAGAATTATCCTTTATGATTACCATGGTATTTATAAAGCAGTTGGCACAACATAGCATGAATCTATCGCTGTTTTTGTGATCATATATGCCTCCAAAAATATCTGCAGGTACTTGAGTCTCGCGAGTTTCTGTTTATATCACTTTTTTTTGTTACGGAACTATCATTAATGGTTATCAAATGTCTCAGGATATCAAAATATTTATAAAATTGTTAAAATAACAATGAAATGTTCGACATAATGATGAAGGTTGCCTCCACAACAGAAAACGCACGATAAAACTTACCATTGTATTACCAAGACCAATGCGAGTGTATGACAACTTATGTAATATAAAACCTTTTTGAGTTGTGACGTCATACCCGGGTGACATCAGTGAGTCGAAAGGATCTTCAGAAATTTTCGGAGAACTTTTTTCATAACTCTTGGAGAACATTTATCACTCAAAATCTTGCTCTAACGATTTCAACAATTTTATAAATAAGTAAAATATTCATTAAAATCAGCCATACTCCATTTATTTCTATGTGTATTGACACTAACATAAATATATAGTTTAAAAAAGGAGTCTATACTTTTAGTCTTCATTATAAAGAAATTATAAATTTGGAGAACATCTGATAGAATGTAATTTTCAAGGAAGGAAAATTTCTATTTTTTTGTTATTTAAGTTTAAAATGTTTTACATTAAAAAAATATTTTTTTTGCTACAAATTTTTAGAATTTAACAATAAGTATAAATACAATGTAATAGAATCTAAAAATATTTTTTTGTTATTGCTGATTATATTTTTACAATTTAAAAAAAATTCACAATTATATATTATAAATGTAAGTAATCGCTCAACATTTAAGCCGCATAGCGGTTTATGCATAACTAGTTTCATCTTTGTATCTTGGCAACTTGGACATGTCATCTGTTCAAGGTTTCATCAACTTTGGTCGAATGAACATGCAATGTTGTTGTTATAATGAATGAATGGTATGTAAGATTCACAGGTTATATTTACTATAATATTAGATTGTTTCTTAAACCCCGCATGGGGCAACCCATATTTCAATGAATTGAAGCTTTTTGCAAAGCCATTTGCCAAACAAATTCCTATTAACTGTGTCAGTCCAGACTAGAATTTGACCAGAACAACATCAAAATCAAAAAATACTTGATATTTTTTTTGAAAATTGATAGACACAAGTGCCTCTATAGTCAATAACAAGAGATAATCTTAAAATATATGTTTAACTTGAAAATATTATTAAACCAATTAAAAAATATCCCTGCTAATTTACCTTAAAATTAGTAGCCTGCTTGAACATATTTGATTGGAATAATGAAATTGATTTCAATCATTAACTGTTGCAGGCTTAATTATTTAAAGGGATCAAATATCATCAAGAAAAAAAAGAATGACTTCCAGAAAAATTCGACCTTCTGATCTTCCCATTTATGAAGAACCTGAGGAAGTACTCGAGTGAGTTTGATTTAAATGTTTGTATTCTATTTACTAAATGTTTTTTATGGTATAAAATAATGAGGATTGACATTTGTTAACTTATTTTACAAATGCGTTTATATAATTAGAAATGGAATTATGGAAGAAAGAATATGCTGTTGTTTTTTTATTTGAAATATCTTTTTTCAGTTTTGAATATCAAGTGAAAGGAAAAGGGAGCTTAGAAGAAGGTATAGAGACATTAAGAGGAGAAATTAATAAATTGTTAGAATCGACGGATGAAACAAGAGAATATGTCTCTCACATTTACAATACTGGCATTGCTCATACATCAGGTATTCATATTTCTGCTTTTACTTTTCTGTTGGGTTGAATTCTTTTTATAGTGTGCAGATTTTTGATTTGTAATGATTCTTATTGGAAGTTTTAGTGAGGAAATGTTTTTCATTATCAATGATTGTTTCATTTTCAATTTATTTTATTCTGCAAAGATTTTTTAATATTTCTATGATATATTTAATATTTTTTACAAATTATTTTGAATTCCTCTTTAATTTTCATAAAAGAAAAATAATTTTAATTTTAAATGTTATTTTGATGTTTTGAATTTCTTCAAGATCATGTTTTTGAATGATATTAAATGTATGAACATTTATTTATGTTTGTTTTAATAAAATAAGCAGCTCTTTTGGATGTATTGCCAAGTTTAGCTCTAAGTGAAGGTTAGTGTAACATTTTAAATTAAAGCTTTTATTCCTGCTTATAAGTTTTTTCTATGTGCAAATTTTTAAACATTTTATAGACCGAAATCTAAATTTAGTTTAAGGTTTAAATCATTGGTGACTCCTGACTTGGAAACAGAATGATTCTTTCTAACTTTAGGTTGATTAGATTTTATTCCAATGAAAAATGATAAGAAGGAATGAATAAAGAGAATACAGTAGCACAAACAAGATGAAAAATATGTTGTAGATACAAAAGGAAAGAATAAAAATAATAAAATACCATTTTACCATATCAACTGTATTACACTACCTGAAACTCACTAAAGGATGATACTGCAATATATTAAAATAGATATAAAAAAGCACCAAAAGTTATATGCATCAAAATCTGTGTTCACAAATAAATAAACCTTTATAAAAATAAATCTGGATTATTAATCATTAAATTATTAATAATTTGTCAGAGTTTGAAAGTGATGAAAACTTTTTAATAATTTCAGAATAAATAAATTTTATAAAAAACATTTTTTTTGAGTGGCTCTAAACTGATTTAAACTTTAAAATAAATAAAAATTTGCTTAACCATGAAATCATTCTTATCCAAAAAGTCAACTAAATTTAAGAAAACGTAAGATACATAAACAATATCATAAAACATAAAATGCACATTCTATTTTTTTATCTTGAGTAAATGTTTCTATAAATATAAAAATATGTGAAGCTTAAACACCATAACAATTATTTCAATGAATACAAAGTATACAAAAGACATTATTAATAAAAAAAAATTCACTTATTTCTTCTTTTACTTTAAATATTTTTTTTTATAAAAAGCTGCCAAAATTTTCCCTGTCCCTGAAAAATCCATCCCAGTAAGATTCTTCTTGACAAGATAACTTGAAGTTTAAATGCTTATTTAATTTAATTAGATTTGTGAACTTCTTATATTTTGTTTGTTAAAAACTAAATAGAATAGAATAGAATTTTAAACCAATCAAATGTTTTCAATTTTTAATGGTGCCATAAATATTGTATCACTGTTTGTCACAGCTCTAGTGCTGTATAAAAACATGTGAAATAATAACAATTTTTATAAATGTTTGTTTTGACCGTAATTTTTTTTTTCATAAGGGTCGCTCGACTACCTTCAAGATGAGGCGAATACTTTGCCGAGGGTCGGGGTGATCTCCTTGGGTGGCTTAGCTGGGCTGTTGGTTGGCACTCGATGGAAGGGTTTTGGCCTCGCGAAACTACTTTCCACTTCTGTTGGTGTTGGAGGTAACTTAGTTTCAATTGTCAAACTGGTGATTTTTTCAAAGAGCTCAAAATTCCTAAACATGGTATTTTCAATTTGATTTAACAGCAATAAAAAAGAGTCTTTCCCAAACCTGTTCTCTACATTTTGATTTGATTTTGACTCATCCTAAAAAAAATTATAAGTGTTTATGAAAAATTGTTTTTCATAATCTAATGCTGATAAGTTATAAATTAAAAAAAACTGCCTAGATGTAAATATTCTAAATTTAGGATTAAAATATAATTTAAGAAAAGAGATGGGATAATAATACCACTGACAAGTATTTCTTCTGTAGTGGCTCAAACTTTTTCAGCAATTTACCTTGCTATGTAATTTAGATAAGAATTTTTATGTATGCAGTAATACTTTGGTTGTTTTAATGTCTCATAAAAGTTCTTCATCTTGAAGATGCGATGCTTTTTTTAATTTAATGCTCAAATATTAAAATAATATATATGTAATATTATGTTAGCTGCCTGTACTTAGGCAAAATGATATTATAATTTTCTTGCAAACTTAACTGACAAAAATTATTTTTTATTTAAAATTTAAGTAATTATGTTAATTGTGTTTATAAAGAACATAAATTAAAGTATATTTCATTTCATTTTGAGAAAAAAAAAACCATTTTTTTTAGAAAACAAATTATTGTTAAATCTATGTTATGTTTTAACCATTTAAATTTTTCATTGGGGAAATGGGCTTATGATAAAAAAATATTGGATTACTAGGAGACAAATTGCTTGTCATAATACTTGTCTAGAAGGTTAAAACCTTTAATGAAATTATTATTTCAATTTGATGACACTTTTAATGTTTTACTTAGCATGAACTTTATTAATGAAATATCCCACTATGAAATAAAGAAATTTTCGCTGCAGAGTTTCCAAAATAAAATTGAAATAATTAAAAAAATGTAATTAATCTGAAATAAATTGAAATATTAAAATTATTCAAGATTGTTCCACATAGAAAAATGTTTACAAAAATGCAGGTTTTGTTGATATGTTTTGAACTGAAAAGTATATAGAGTAAGTACAGTACTTTCTCTTGTACAAGCTTCATATAAATCTATTTTTAATATAATCTACAGTAAAAAAAACTTTTATAACAAAGATAATTCAATTTATAACGAAAATAATTTTTTAACCATGGAATTTATTAAACAGGATCGGCATCTTTGTGTTATCCAAAAGAGGCATCAGAAATCTCGCATGTTGCTGTTGAGAATGCGCAAACCTATGGAAAGATAGCTTATAACTTTGTCGCAGGTGGTGAGTTACTTATCTCAACACTTTAATCATTTCTTGTAACACCGATGATACAATATTCTAATGGTTTATTCCATCTTGTGTAACACTCGTGATTCTAATCAATTTAGATTGTTTTTGATAAACTTGTACAGGCAAATATTTGTTTGTATCACTGGTGTTACATAAGAAGGAATAATCCATTGCACTGGTGTTATAAGAAAAGGGTTGAAGGGTTAACAATAATCTTTCACTTGACTGTGGTTATTGCTTTACAGTTTTGCTGCAATATATATGAAGAAATTCTTAATCTGTGCCCTAAGCCATCCGGAGTCACTTTTCAAACCACATGAATGATGCAGCCTTGTCTAATTTTACAGTTTGATCACGGAACAACTAATAAACGTTAACAAACTGACAGTGGTGACGTCATGGTCATGTGACTGCTAAGAATATGTTGGTTGGTTGGGTTGTCTTTAAACAAACCACCCAACCAATCAACATAATCGAAGCAGTGATTAGCATTGATTGACGATTCTTAGTTGTTCTGTGGTTTGATCATGTGGCTGAGGGCAGTAGTTGAGAAATTCTTTCATAGTTTTGCCTACAAAGTTTTTTTTAGTTTTTTAAATGTCTTTTCAAGAGTGAGGTGAACTACTTCCTGTATCAGTCATTCATTCCTATTTTTATTCGGCTTTTATAATCAAATGTGATTTTTTTAACAAATTATAATAATTTGTTAAACCTGAAAATGCTTTCTGCCATATTTTATTTACAAATTTTACACAACTACATACAAACCACATTACACAATCACAAAAAAAAAAAATTTTGTAGTTTGTTTCTAAAATAGAAAACAATTCTAACGTTTTTGTTTATTTAAATGAAATCTAGACATTTCCAGACATGGTGTCATTTTTCTGATCATTTTTTGGGTTTGAGAGGACAAAAATAAAAAATTTACCCTGAATACACTAATTTCTGACACCTTGTTTTCAGAGTAGCAAATTAATTAACATTTTATAATATGTTTGAATTTGTTTTTGAGCATGTGCAGTGAAGCTCTATATGGTAATGACATATACATCTATGGCGTCAGCGATAGACAATGACTTTAATGGTTATATACAAACTATAATTTAAAATTATTATTTTTATAAAATAATCATTTTTTTCTCTGATTAGACAAGACTTAAAATAATATATTTTAAATTTTCCTTTTATTACAAATTTCTTATCAAATATGAATTGCTTTATATATAATTCTAAACAATATTGCCCAAGGATATTTTAATATCAATATTTACTGAAACAATAGTTGTTCAAATCTCTGGTTGGACATGATTTAGAATATTTTTTATTGCAATTTTACTTATATATAATATTGTTGTTATTTTTATAACTTCTACTTGGTCACAGCTTTAATTCATTTACAAATTTACTTCTACATGTTGTTATAGCAATTGACATTTTTATTTCATTTTCAATTTGATACTTTAATATAAATTTTTAACTGGAGTTTTGTCTCATTTTCTTTTTTATTTATTAACCAATAGATTGTAAATTAAATACATATAAACAGTCTCTTCTATGAATGTTTGATTAAATGATGTTTTCTATTTTTTGATTAAATGTTTTCCTTTTTTTTTATTAAATAATGTTTTCCCTTTTTTGATGAAATAATGTTTTCTATTTTTTCATTAAATAACGTTTTCCCTTTTTTCAATAAATAATGTTTTCTCTTTTTTCATTAAATAATGTTTTCCTTCTTTTTGATTAAATGATGTTTACACTTTTGATTGAAATTTCTGAAACCTGGATTTTGTTTTCGGTGGAAAAGTTTTTTGTTGAGCACACATAGCTAAGCCCTACAGAGGCGCAGCAATTCAGATGTCGTTGTCCTTTTCTTCGTTGTCGGCGTTAGACAATGACTTGAATACTTATATATCATCTATACTTTTAAAATTTAATCTCATATAGGCTTAGTTATTGCTTTTAATATATTAATAAATATTTCTATTTAATTTCATTATTTTTATCCCAATTTTTTCAATAAATTAACTTAAAATTTTTTTAACAAGTTTTTTTTTCATATTTTGTTTTTATTTCTTCATCAATGGATTGCAAATGAAGTATACATGAACAGTCTCTAGAAGATGTTTTCTCACTTGGTAACACCATTTTGGATTGACATTTCTGATTAAGAAGAGATTTTTTTTTTCATATTTCATTTTTATTTATGCATCAATGGATTGGAAATGCAGTGAGTTTTTGATTAAATGATGTTTTCATTTTGTAACACCCTTTATGATTTATAACTCTGATGAAGATATAAAAATATTTTTGAATGAATGATTGCAAGCCATTTGAACCGTTCGGTTCATGGATTACTAATTGTATAAAGCTGCTGAATAATTGTGAGACATTGAATCATTCATTTTGTAGATTACATTTTTTTTTATAAATTTCTCATTTATATACTTTGGTGATTTATTATTGTGGGTAACCCATTTTTGATCATTGGAATTTTTATGGGAGGTTGTTTACTATCTTTTGAAAAAAGTTTTCCATGATTTTGTGAACTTGATGATTTTTGAGAAGTCTTTCATGGAAGTCTCTGCTCTAACCCTTAGTGTTTGGTTCTATACTTTTTGTAATTAAACACTTTCAAATTTGATGAAATAATTTTTTTCTTTCAGTCAAACCTCAGACGAAGCTTATTTCTGAAAGTGAAATAATTTCAACTTCAACCGAAGAACCGGTAGAAATGGCTCCAACAAACTCGGAGGTAAGCCTGAGAACAATTAAGTCAATATCTTTAAGCTCGCTATATGAAGATGATCATCAGTTTGGGTTCAAAATAACTGATAAATCTGAGAAAGAAAAAGAAAATGCTTTAGAAGGTTTTGGATACATAGAAAAAGAATTAAAATCAGTGGGGATTAAAGAAAATGAAATATACATAGAATCAGATGTAAGTAAATTAAAAGATATTGAATCTACTGAAACAAAGAAACCCGTTATAGATAAAAGTACTGATTTAGAAATATCCAAAAATGAGTTTGCAAAATCCCAAACATTTGAAAAATCGTTGGAACATAAATTATTAGAAGAGATCATTCCAGAAGATGTAAAGGTACAAATAGAGCCTTTTGATGAAACTCCAAAGGCTAAACCTTTGGAAGAATTGGTTGAAGTCAAGCCCATGGAGGAAGTGGCAAAAACGATACAAGCAGTGGAAGTGGCCGAAGTCATACCGGTGGAGGAAGTAGCCGAAGTTAAATCGGTGGGAGAAGTAGCCGAAGTCATACGCGTAAAGGAAGTAGCCGAAGTCAAATCCGTGGAGGAAGTAGCCGAAGTCATACCAGTGGAGGAAGTAGTCGAAGTCATACCAGTGGAGGAAGTAGGCGAAGTCAAATCCGTGGAGGAAGTAGCCGAAGTCAAATCATTGGAGAAAGTAGCCGAAGTCATACCCGTAGAGGAAGTAGCCAAAGTCATACCCATAGAGGTAGTAGCCGAAATCATTCTTGTAGAGGAAGTAGCCGAAGTCATACCCATAGAGGAAGTAGCCG
>JARUHE010347223.1:0-10223 GCA_031471125.1 Archaeomysis grebnitzkii | reverse complement strand
CCCTATTACACAATACGTTCTCGACCCATCTTTTCTTGATACGGGATTAACTTTCTTGTCGTTCGATCAATGTTAAAGTAGTTGATCTTTGATCAACAAAGTTAATCAGAAATGAAGAAAAGCTGGGTCAATATCACGATTAAGTTGGTAAGTTGCTACCAGTTGTTTCTAATGGTTTGTTGTGTTATTAGAAACTTTATGGCAAGCAACACGGGAGGCCTGTAGCAGAGTCGGCGTTGTCCATACTATGGACCCTGAGGTTAATCCCCGACATTATCTCAAATTCATGTAGTCGTTTTATTTATCTTATTTCAATCATGAAGCAATAAAAGACCAATAAATCTCTTTATACAGGTCGGTAAATTGCTGTAAAAAGTCACAAATTAAGAAAACGCTGTAATAGTAGAACGTATTTAAGATTTCCGTTTACTGTATAGACAAACATTATTTCATATTTATATATACATTGATGACCTCACATGTGTTTCTGACTAGGAAGTTTACATTGTATCTGCCTACTGTGTTTCTCTTTACTGTGAGTAAACTTAAAAAAAATCAAAGATCTAATTACTTTTGATACCTCTGTAGCATTTTATGTTTATTTTAAAGTTATATATTTAAAATCCGCATTTGAATGTATTTAATGTACGGTAGGTAATAGTATTTTTTAACATTTTAAGTAATCGTCCTATAGGACCGTCATCTGTTTTTTAAAGGTAAGTATTTAGAACTTTTTTGTTTGTTTGTCGGATATATATATTGTATACTCATATTTGATATTAGTTGGAAACCGCAACTTTAAAACCAAGGTAATATGAAAATTATGTTGAACTTCAAGAAACCATTTCTCGATATCCAGGCTGTAAAACCACAAATATTTAAAATTATTAGACTATATGAGGGGTTCTTAACCCCGTTTTCCGAGAGAACCACAGTATAGAAAATGGATATTTTCAAAAACCACCAGGAGCAAATTTTCTAAATAATTAGCTTATAGGTTAGCTGCCTATATATATTTAAATTTTGTATACTTTAAAAAGTTTTATTAAAAAGATTTATAAACATTTTTCCATAGTATGCGATCTTAGTAACACATTTACATAATTTTAAAACGTTTTCATACCTTGTAATTATAAATAAAACCTCTTAAAGCCAGGAACCATATGAGGTGGTCCTGGAACCACTAAGTGTTTCGTAGTGGTGCCGGGAACCACCGGTTAAGAAACACTGGACTAGATAGACTAAATTAATTTTCCTTGTAACAAATGAGTTGTGTAAGTCAAGGAGATCTTTAGACTATTCAAGGGCAAATCAAAAATAAATTTATGAATTGGAAACATTGACTAATTTTTATGTTCAAGATAGTCAAAATTAACATCATCAAATTGACTAGCCTTTAATAGCAGTGCACACCTTTTTCTTGGTTTAATCAAAGTTGTATTACATTGTAAAAATGTGATACAATTTTGATTGAATCGCATGAAAGTTGATTTAATCAACAACAAGTGTGCACTATTAAAAAGTTAGTCAATTTTGACTATCTTAGACATAAAAATTGGTCAAGTGTCTCCATTGTCCGAGAACTTATTTGAACATCGATTACTGTTGAAGGGGACTTTATTGCCAATGTAGTTGAGGAGCAAGGTCTGACCAAACGAGAGTATCAGTTAACATACTCCTTTATATTTATGCCCGCAAATTGTGTCATAATTCGTGTTCTCGATCGCACTTTTTCTTGATTAAAATAAATTTTTATAGATTTAAATCAAAATCGTACAACATTGAGTTAATGTGGTTTAAATCAATATAAGTTTATTTAAATCAACTTTTAATTTAAATTGAACTCTTATAACATTAAGTCAATGTGATTTAAACCAAGAAAAGATGATTTATTTAAAAAAAACCGTTTTTTTTAGAAATTACTGATCACAAAATTACGATTTACGTTATAAATAATATTTATATCTGGAATTATAGATTATATAATTTAAGTTATGTAAACATATGATTTAAAAATAATTTATAATGAGTTATGTAAATACATGTTTTCAAGAATTTTATGAATTATAAATCTTGTATTAATTATAAATTTTTATTCGAATTATTCAATATAATATTAGCGTTAATTTTCAAATAAATATTATCACTTTAATTGAATCAATGTTGATGTTATTTTATTTTACTTGTTTGTTTATTATTTTTTACTTATTTTTTATTTTTGTTATTTTATTTTACTTATTTGTTTATTTTTGTTATTTTATTTTGTTTATTAGTTCCTTTTGTTATTTACTTTTACCTATTTATTTATTTTACTAAACTATTTATTTTATTTTACTTATTGATTTATTTTTGTTATTTTTGTTATTATCACAAAAGAAGGTATACAAATCTATGTTTTTCTGAACCGCGAGCAGAGCGAAGAGATTAACTATTCCACCATCAAAATAAAAAAATACTTGACCAAAAACGATCTCTTAATCGAATCTAATGTGTTGGTGTAACCACACGTATAATGTTTTTGAATTATTTCAAAGTATTTTCAAACTATCAAACGCACCTTTCGAAAAAAGTATTTTCTTTAAAACAAAGAAATTAAATGAAAAGAAGAAATGCAGAAATATAATAAAGAAACAAAATAAGGAAATAAAAGAAAAACTAAAGTAAAGAAAAAAAGGAAAACTAAAGTTGAAAAAAGATATAAAAGAAAAGCAAAAAATGAGAATCATTTCCTATTGAAAAACCCGAATTCCCAGCAGAAAAGAAAAGGTTTTCATTTAGGGAAATATTTTGGTTAAAAAAATAAATCCATCAAGAAGATTTCTCATTTTGAATACGTCCCAATGGACCAGACTGTGGGTGTAAAGTACATTCCCTTCTTCAAGGGGAAACCCCAATCAAAATTTTAGGAAACCTTATATTGCTTAGGGTAAGACTACTAATCGTCGACCCTTTAAGCACAAGGGTGTAAAGTCGACCAACTGATCATATCTCGGTTATTAGTTTTCTGGTTTAAATGTCCTTTGGTACCAAGAATCTTAAAGATTTAATGCTAATGTAGGGTAATTATTAAAATGTAATGCTAATGTAGGGTAATTATTAGCTGAAAATATTAAATAATTAGTAAATAATGTGTTTTTTAAATAAAGGGGTCGACATATAACACGTGGTCGACGTTTGGTATGCTTACCCTAATACATTTTAATTCTTATTGCAATAATTAATCAGGTGTGAAAGGGTTAATGAACAAATATTTAGGATAAGCATTACCATTGAAGATAATTATTGTTGCACGCCACTTGTTCGCATCCTTTGAAATACAGGTCCAAGCATAAAAAATAATGTTGCTTCTTGGTCCACAAGGAAGTTGAGCAACGTTGTGTCTGGTCAGTACTTGAATGGGTGATCGAACGGCAACACATTGCCTCTCCATAGGGACCAAACTCCAAATGAAAAGCAAACTTTAAAATGGGTAATGCGAGTATAATAAAGAATAATAATAATAATAATAAAGAATAATGCTCAAACTTTTCCAACTATCGACATAAAAAGAATATTTATCGACATTGTTAATGTAATTTCTAATCCGAAGGATTTAATGATAATTAAAATCGTCAGAAACTTTGTTTGGCAAAATTAAGTTTCATTAATTTTGAGTTCTGAATAAAAGTAAATTTTGTAATCAGTTTTTATTTCATTTACACAACACTGTGGCTGATGTGGCCCTCGTGGACATGGGTCGGTTCAAGTGTTCTTGGGCATGGCCGTTCAAACCTTGTGGTTGCAATGCCCTCGTGGACATGGGTCGGTTCAAGTGTTCTTGGGCATGGTCGTTCAAACCTTGTGGTTGCAATGCCCTGCTTCCACCATTTCTCGATATAGCCAACTAAACAAAACATGGCTTTAAAATAGCACAAGTGACGTAAGATCTGTTTATTGAATGTGAGTTGCCTCACTTGTGCTATTGTCAATCCATATCCGGCAGGGGAAGTTTTCTCGCCTTGCTATTCAAATCAATGCCAAATAATACCCACAGCTAACCACCCAATTCTGCCTTACTCTCCGCCTACTTCTATCGGCTGTAGTTAACCTGTTTTGTTATGTCGTTGATAGTTTATTTTGATTGTTTTGTTATGTAGTTGATAGTTTGAAGCGCCTGGCATATGCCTGTTCATTCCTCTCACTCAGTCTGAAATTTCCTAACGATCCCTTGTCTTAGCCCAGTTTGAGGTATCTTTCGGGTGTAGGGTATTTGTAACTTTACAAATCAGTCTTTTTAGGACTAGGGTGCTATAAAAGTGTGATATTTTCTGGATATGACGCTATGATGTGTAACCTTCACCATTTATGAGGGCTTTGGTTGGATATGGTCCTAGCTAATAATCTTCATTTACATTTTAGAATACAAAGATGACATTATTTTAAAAATAAGTAAACAGTTCAACTTGTTGATGTTGATTAACCGTTTGACCTTAAACACGCCGTCATCTACAATAGCGTAATGTATTATTAATTAAACATTGAAACTAGATTTTGTTGATTGGATGAAATGTTTTCTTTTTAACCATAATTATGTTTTCTCTCAACTCGAGACCCAAAGTCGCTGATGATCATGTCGATAATTTGTGGTTAGCAATCGAGATGATTGAATCGGATTGAGCTTTGTGGTGGCATCCAATTTTCTTTGTTTCCACTAAAGCTAATCACAGAATCTGTCGACCACAATTGCTCGTTTTTCATCCTTTCTCTACTCGTTCCTCCTTCAGAGTTGTATGGAGGTGGTGTCGTGTGTGGAAATGTTCCTATAGATAGGTTGTGTTCATCGCCCTTTAATGTCAGACATCTTATTGTTATGAAGAATAAAATAAAGTAAATTAAATTAATATTCAAACCAACCTTAATTTTACATACGAGTATAATTCCACCCTTGAAGATTGATAGTTTCTATAAGATTAAAAAAAATAACCATCTTTATTGAATGACGAAATTTTACTATTCGGACAATAGTCCGTTAAATAAAATGATCCAATTCATTATTTTGTCTTGGTAAGACATGCGAAACAAATTTTGTTTGAATCTACAACTTAACATAAATCTATAACAGGATAGTTTTAAGTTTTCTTATATTTTAATCCAAAATTACACTTGAATTAAAGTATAATTACACATAGCTTACATGGCTATGCTACAGGAATTTTAATTGCCAGCGACCAGCAAGAAAGAGCACTTAAAATAAATATGATCTCATCGATTATTTGATTAACTGTAGCAATACATTCAACAGTTGGTACTTGCAATTACGCGGCCCTTCTAATTATCACATACAAACTATGCTACACGAAATCCGCTGAGTCATGCGATGTCTCGTGACGTCACAATTCTCCTTTTTTCACATTGCGTAACTCGTCCTCCAGTTTCGCGGGCTTTTCCGCCATTTTGTTTGTGGTTGGCGCTTTCTTCAGAGTTTCCTTAAATGGAACATCAGCGACATGACACCAAACATGAAAGTTGTTGGAATACATTCAGCAAAGAAGCAAATATGATTAACTTCAATGACTAATACAAGAGAAAACAAATTCCAAATTTATGTGTTCTAAGAACGAATCCATTCAGATGTAATTTATATGAAAATCACTCTTTCTCAATGTATTTCGCTCATTTGTTCTACTCTTTTCTATTTTTCTCTTTCTTTGTCACCTGTTCTCTCTATTTGTCACATTTTCTCTCTATTTGTCACATTTTCTCTCTTTATTTCACCTTTTCTTCCTCTCTGTCATATGTTCTCTTTCTTGCATTTCCTCTCCCTCGCCGCATGTTAAACAATCTCTTCGCTTGCCAGTGCATCAGAGATCTTTTTGTGACGTTTCTCCCTCATTAGAAATGCAAATCCATGTCCACATCCAGGACACTTGCCCCGCCTTGGTTTCAGGGGGAGGGAGGGATGGGGGGGGTCACTTTATTACCTTCTCACAATGCATCGGCTTAACACTTTTGCTCCTGATGACTTGGGTTCATAAGATTATTCTTTGAGCAACAAACATGGCTGACTTGTCCCAATCTATACCCGAGCAAAGGTCAATCAATGTTTGCCTAATTTTGCCTAATTATAAAGCTTGCCTAAGCTTAACCGAAGTGATTTTGAATAATTAAAAAGCTTGCCTAAGCTTGACCGAAGTGCGTTTGAATAATTCAAAAGCTTGCCTAAGCTTTTGAATACATGGACAAAGAAATAATAACTTTTATGTTGTCTTCAAACATTTTGAAAACACATTCATTCAAACGACAACATTAAGTTCTTGGTATTAAATATTTATTAGATTAACCCATTGACGTCTACCTTCATAATACAATAAGGTCTAAATTGCATTGAAACCAACCTACAGGCAGCAAAGGGTCAAGTTCGGCTGCGCGCGCACAACCTGTGTCAATATTGTCCACTTTTAATTTTATGTTTTATATTAAATTCTGTTGCGGTTATTTTTCAATAAATTGAAATTTTGCTCAAATTTATTATTTACTTTTTTAATTTGAGAAATATTTCTAATTAAATGCATTGCGTTGATGTTAATTTAACAATAAACTTAACTATTAGTTTGGTTTTAACTTATTATTATTATTTATTATTAATATTATTATTATTTTTATTATTAATATTATTATTATTTTTATTATTATTATTAAATTATTGTGTGAATAGTAACTAAATTCAAGTTTTTAAAAACTAAATAATTTGTTCAAAATAATCCCAAGCTTCCTTCTCTTATCTATTTTATTTTATGTGAAATTATTATTATTATCTTTATTATTATCATTATTATTGTTATTATCATTATTATTGTTATTATTATTGTGACCATGGTTCGTATCCTGAAATTGTTTATTTTAGTTCTTCACTTGAACAAAAAATCAAAACAAATCAAGTTTGAATGCAATTCATTTTGTCAACTTTTGAGAAAGTAATTTAAAAATCTGTTGATTCCCAAAATAAATTCATTTGTTTTTTACTTGTTTTTTTTCTTGTTTTTTTTTTCTAAATTCATTTTTTTTTTCTAAATTTATTGTTTCACTTGAACTGCATTTTGTGAATTGGTGAAAGTATTTTTTTGTTTGTATAATTGAATGAATTTATTATTTGTTGATACATTTCAATGAATTTATTTTATTTAAACATTATTTTTAATTATTTTATTTTAACATTATTTTAATTATTTTATTTAAACATTATTTTTAATTATTTTATTTTAACATTATTTTTAATTATTTTATTTAAACATTATTTTAATTATATTATTTTAACATTATTTTTAATTGAATAATAAATACAAATGATTTATTTGACATACCCGCTTGGGCACCTGTGACTGGCTGAGTGCCTTATGTCACCCACTGCATATGGTGGTTCAAATCTACTGTCTAATGTATGTATGTGTGTATTATTAACATTATCAATATAAATTGTATGTTTGTATGTATTATTAACATAATCCATATAAATTGTATGTTTGTATATATTATTAACATAATCCATATAATTTGTTCATTTAATTCTTTTATAAAGGTTCCAAGAAATGTAAATTTGATTTGAAATCACTTAAAATATAAATTTAAATAATGATTCCATAATGACTTAATTAAATATTTTATTATTATTATTGTCATTTTAAAAATGTTTGCTTCAATTAATAGAAAACGCTTATCAAGAAATTTCGAAAATTGTTCAACTATTCTAAGAATAGATTATTTGCAACCATTATTATTACTAATTATAATATTAATACTAATTATAATATTAATACTAATTATAATATTAATACTAATTATATTATTAATACTAATTATATTATTAATACTAATTATAATATTAATACTAATTATAATATTAATACTAATTATAATATGAATACAAACTTTGTTGAATACACCTCCATCCATTATCCATAGAGAACAAAGGTGTGGACCAGAGTTCAATCAAAATTTTACTAAAACCCGTTTCATTGAAAAGTAAATTCACAAAATATCCCGAATTTCAAGTTTATAGCTGTTCAATTTCCATGTTTGGTTTTGTGACTTACATCACGATTTGTGTTCTAATTTAATGTTTATAATAATAATAATAATAATAATAATAATTATAATAATAATTATAATAATAATAATAATAATGGTTATTATAATAATAATAACAATGTTTATAATAATAATAATAATGGTTATTATAATAATAATAATAATAATAATAATAATAATAATGGTTATTAAAATAATAATAACAATAATAATGTTTATTATAATAATAATGGTTATTATAATAATAATAATAATGGTTATTATAATAATAATAACAATAATAATGTTTATTATAATAATAATAACAATAATAATAATAACAATAATAATGTTTATAATAATAATAATAATAATGTTTATAATAACAATAATGGTTATTATAATAATAATAATGTTTATAATAACAATAATGGTTATTATAATAATAATATTAACATTTTATATATTCCATTAAGTTTTTAATTGATTCAATGCATCTATGTAAACACCTTCCGATGGCGAATGTGTCATTTATTTATGCAACGAATTTGATCTTATCAAATAGATAATCTGTTAAGTTTCTGTGTCTCTTTTAACAATCAGTCATTTGTATGCAATCTACTAAAATTCTGTAAATAGGCTATGAGGAAGCCAAAAGCATTTATTTAAAATATTTTTATCATACGTACCAAAATACATTAAAGCTAGTGTTCAAACTTACCCTGTTGTACAAGACCAAATTTATTCTTTTTAAGACTTGATTTTTTCAAGAAGTAGAAAAGAACATCAATTATTGTTATGTATTATTATTTTTGTTGTTATTGTTGTTATTATTTTTGTTGTTATTGTTGTTATTATTGTTATTATTTTTGTTGTTATTATTGTTATTATTATTGTTATTGTTATTATTTTTGTTGTTCTTATTGGTGTCTGCTTTTTTATTCTAATTTGTTAGTCTTTGATATTCACTTTACATTGTCAGTTTCAATTTAAGTTTGATTAAAATAACCATTTAAATAATAATTTTGCTATAGGTTATTATTAATATTATATTATTTTAGTATCAACAATTACTGTATATTAATTAATATTGTTTTACCTTTGAAAATATTTTGAAATGCACAACGATCATACTCGTTTTTTTATTTAAAAAAACTTTTAATTGTAAATGAATTTCTTTTCCACTGACTTTCATATTTCAAATTACTTTATTTTAGAAAGTATAAACAAATCGTTTCGATTGTTGTTCAGTATTATACTGCATATTTGAATATGTATGTTTAAATATATGTGTAATTAAATATATATATATATATTTAAATATATGATATTTGAATATGTATGTGTAATTAAATATGTATATATATATATATATATATTTAAATATATGGTGTTTAAATATATGGGTGTTTAAATATATGGGTGTTTAAATATATGGGTGTTTAAATATATGTGTGTTTAAATATATTTGTGTTTAAATATATGTGTGTTTAAATACGTGTGTATTTAACTATGTTTGTATATACGTATATATTTATAAACCTTCATGTTATTGTTTAAAGTAAATAATAAGTAACAAAAATGTATGAACTCTCATAAACCTTTATAAAATATATTCACTGTAATTTATATATATTAATATAATATATATATAAATATATATGTAATTTATATATATTATAAAACGTTTAGACATTATTTTATGTTTACCTTTATTACAATAAATCTCAAATTGGCAAATTGAACAACTGTCAGAAACCGTTAGTCTTAAGTGCATTTTATACATAAACAAAATTGTCTTTAATAAATTCAACAAATAATACTTTTCAACAAAAACACTAAACAAACTTGACAAATAAATTCTGAATCGATCAACGCATTGATAAATAAATCTCGAATAACCAAAGAATAAATAAATTTAAAAAATCTTGAATAACCAAAGAATAAATAAATAATTGAATAAAAAAAATAAAAAAAAACAATCTTGAATAACCAAAGAATAAATAAATAAAAAACACAACCTCAACTAACCAAAGAATAAATAAATAAATAAATAAAAAACAACCTTAACTAACCAAAGAATAAATAAATAAATAACCAAAGAATAAATAAATAAATAAAAAACAACCTTAACTAACCAAAGAATAAATAAATAAATAACCAAAGAATAAATAAATAAA
>JARUHE010347212.1:0-10223 GCA_031471125.1 Archaeomysis grebnitzkii | reverse complement strand
CTTTTCTAGTTTTCTTGATAATTGTTTTTGATTATTAGGCAAGTTAAGAATAAGGTTGACAAACATCATTTTTTTGTTTCCTTAACTAGTCTCGCTAGAGTCATCTAGCATGCTCACAAGGGGATTTATCTGGTTAACAGATATAAATATACAGAAGTTAATGTTGCTATAATTAAATATAAAGAATAGTTGTTATAACTTAATAGACTAATGGAGGGAACAGCTTAATAGATAGTATTGTGTTATCTACAATTATTTTGCAAAAATAGCATTGCAATATAGCGAAATATGTCTATTAAGCTACAAATGATTGAAATAAATGCAATGTTGAATTAATTAAAACATGTTATATATCGCAAATCTAAATCGTACGTCCGCTAATATGTTTGTAATTTTACACTCTGTTGGTACGAGAAAGTTGGCTTAGGTAAGGTTAGATGAGTTTCTGTAGTTTTTCTAATACTTTGCAAACAAAATGATTTCAAAAACTTTTATTTATAAGCAGTTCCATCACACGCTGCCGAGTTGTGAATTCCAAAATACGCTGTTGTCATACATTGAGGTACAATTGCGTGTTCATGATAAAATTTTACCAAATATATATATATATACATATATACAAATTGTCAAGAAAAATTTGTTTATATCCCAAATTGACATTTTTCTAGTTTGGACATGATAATGAGTTTTAGCGCAAAGGCAGAACTAATTTAATTAATGACGAATTCGGCATTACTAATTCATTTTAAATAACATACATACTGTTAATTTCTACTCACCTGCTTAAATATTCAAGTTAATGACTTAACGACTCTATAAGTCTGTTTTCAAATATGTCTTATGATAATAACAAACATTAAAAAAAATACGCGCGCTCGCTTAACCTTTAACGTTACGCGGCCTTATATATATTATTGAGCATAAAAAAGTAGTTCTGCACATGATATAGCATGTTCGAATTGTAATGTATTTAAAAAATAAACACTTCATTTAATATAATTTAATATAATACATCCAATAAGCCTTCAAAAAAATTAGTCATGATAACTAAATTTCGAAAATCTAGAGATTTTATGAATCTGACTATTATAAGACTAGTATTTGACCAAATTATGACTAACTTGGACCTAAAAAGTTAGTCATGTGTTTACAGTGAACCCTAATACATACATAAATCGTATATGATTGAATACACAATGTGGGTAAGGATTTAAGTAAAGAGTAAAAAATTCTGATTTCTTATTAAGACCAATGAAATGAATGATTAAGAAGTAATAGTAAATGAGTGCTCATATTAAGCTTGCCAACAATATTATTTATGAATAGTCGAACCGTTTTAACGCCTTCAACGACCTAAGTTGGCAGTTATTACTATTTTAAACTTTTAAAATAATTTTACTTTCTTTAATAAATCAAAAACATGTTATTTTTACTTATTTTACATTTATCAAATAGTATCATAGATGTGTTTAATGTTTAATCGCGAAGATGTGCATTTGTTTACTACTGTAGAGGAATATTTCAATATTGTTTTAGTAAATTTATATGCTCAGTGTATGAACTGTTTATTTATTTGATATCGAACTTAACTTTTTTACCATCAATGTTTGGCATTACTATTCATAGTTCTCACTTGATCTTGGTTTAGCTCTTTGACAATTGTTCAATTCGATAGTAATGATTTTAGGATTTATTAATTAATGCAATAAGTTAGTGTTTTATGATTGTTTGTTTTTGTAATATTAGAGTAGGATAGACTTAAACAACATTATTAATTATTAGTAAAGTTTTATTTTAATTTATACTAAAAACTTAATTAAATGATTTATATCTGAAATATGATAACATTATTTTCATACATAATATTCGTTGATGAAATTTCTTTAAAATGTTCCGCTTAGATCTGATGCATAATGTAAACCTGCATGTTTTTTTCTGTTCTGTTTATGCTTGGTTCTATTAAATCAACCAAGTTTAAGCTGATATAAAATTATATAAATATTTGAAGTAATAAATCTCTTAGCGGCCTACACAAAACTGTGAATATTAAATATTTTATTTATTACGCCATGGTTAATTTTGGTTTAAATTGCTTGCGTGCACAAAGACAAAGCGAAGGCGATATAATTTAATGCTTTTCCTTCATGACGGCGGATTTCTTCACAAGACCTTCATGTGCGAGCAAAACATCAAAGGAGTCCCTCAAATGGATCAACAATAGCACAAGTGAGGTAACCCAGGTTGAAATAACATAGAGCTTACCTCACTTGTGCTATTGTCGATCCAAATACTTGTCAACAACTGTATAAATAGAGGTTGTAAAAGACACCTACTTCAAAGCATATTTTATTTGCTTATGAAAGGTATTTGTCGTTAAAGTAAATCATTTAAGCTGCAGCAATGTGCACCGATTACAACAAAGATACAAACGACTTTGGAACTAACAAAAGTTAAGTACAGAAAATATTCAGTTTTTATCGGGGTTTCTTGAGAAATTTATGTCTTTTTTAATTTATGATAACAATAGTAATAATAACATTGATAATAATTAGTTTTTATGTATAACATTTTTATGTTCGTTGATAGCCATAACTGAAGTTTTACTGCATATGTTAACAACAATAAAATTAATAATATCACTACTCTGTTATTTCCATCAAACAACAAACATTAAGTTTTTCTCATTAATTATATGCAAAATATTTCTTTGTATAGCTTAGACTAGTCTCAACTATTTATATAAAATAATTATTTGTTTATAACTATACGAAATTAAACTTTATTTTGATAAAAAATATTGTAAAACAAAAGAATAAAACCGATTGTACAAGGAAAGGTTTTGGGTGTATGGAATAAATAACTAACAGAGACATATTATATATTATATTATATCACTGTTATGAAAATGAAAAAAAGGATAACAATATACATAAACATCTTTATGAGAGGACTGCCACATGACCACGAATTGTCTAGGAAAATGAAAACAAAAGTATTGAATCCAATGTTTCATTTTCGTTTAGATCAATTAACATTGAATATTGTTTGCGGTCAACGATTGCAGCTGTGTTTAGTATTGCCAATACTATTTAGTACTGCGCAATATTATCTAGTTTCTGCGCAACACCAGACACAGTTGCAACCGTCGACCCCAATCATTTAATTTTTTTTCTTTTTGTTCAATTGTGGACTATATTTAAAACTAAAACGAAAAAAATTTATTTGATTGTTTTTGTAAAATGCATCTGTTTTTAATTTTCAACTCTGCAATTGCTGGGATATGTTTGAACACTTTTTTTTAAAACTCTTTTTACATTTTTTAAAATTGCTATTATTAATAAACCAAAATCCATATAAAACTACCTTAAAGTGGAACAATTATAAGTTTTGCTCACCATATTCTTACCATACTATGACAAGTAATTGCAAGGATACTGCAATTGCTTTTAACCTATAAAATTATTTAAGAAATAACAATTATTAAGGAACAATTTAGAACAGTAGAACGAAGGAAATAACTAATATTATGGTAACAATGACAACCAATTATATGTAATTCTTACACTTTTTACCATGAATGGTTAACCAATAATGATATGTTTTCCACACATATTCCTTCCATCTACGAAACAAGAAAAATACACTTATATTTCCACACATTATAAAAATGTTTTCGTTGAAAACTTAATATGAGTCAAATATATTATATATTGAACATTAGCAGTTCACTTATCGCCACTATAAAATTGAACAAACATCTTATAAAAAAGTTCATCTCATTCCATACTATAATATTTTGTGTATATAAAAATAATTATAATTCTTGAAGTCCCACTCCCAGGTCAATCAAAAAATTGAGATAAAAATAAAAATATGTATGAATGAAAGTTGTTCAAAAACTATCTTCTCTAAAATTTATTGTTTAATATTTTTTTATAATTATTTGTTGTATTTTCACCAACATAGATAAAACTACTTCGAGTGCCCACCGATCATGAATCACCCTTCAATTTTTTTTTAATTTTTCAAAAAATGATTTTATTCAAAGTCCAAACAAACATTGCATGTTGAATCATATACAACTCGTGTATAATGTTCTACAAAATCATACAGACTTTGTATAAAAAACATACCCAAATGTTTGTGGGGATGCATTTACATGCGTTGGTATTTATTTGCAACTTAATATTAAGATTCAACCTACAGTACAACAATAATCGGATAGCCAACACATACCTTATCAAAAAACAAATCATTATAAAGTTTAGCCTATATTGAAACTTAACAAAAGTTGTCATTGAATCTTTCTACTTTTCAATAAAAACGTCATAATTATGTAACAGACATGTAATAATATTTAAGTTCAGTTTATATTTTAATTAAATAAAATACTGCAGACAAACTTTACAAGATGAAGAGAGGTTCGATCTGTACTCAGAAAATACCCCCATAATACCCCCTGAGTTATCGCCCCCCTTAAAACTGTAAACAAATAAGAATGTAAACAAATGAATGGGGAATGAAAGCCACTTTCATAATCTTTATCTTTACTTAGGGTTATAGATAATTTCTAAGCCCGGTGTAGTTTTCAGCTATTTCTAAAAATATAATAAATTAAATTATTGTTTATATAAACATTATTTATGTGAATAAAGAACCACTTCATACAGTAGATTCTTATGTAGAAGTGTTGTATGGTATATGGTTTCATTTTTCTAAATTCCAACGCTTAACTCATTAAAACATTTATTTAACAATGACCTTAACAAAGTTCTAAAACTTTTATTTAAGTTTCACCCATTATCACCCAAGAAATAAGAGTCCTTGTCAACTAATAAATTGTTTGAAATTTACTGTTTTAAATTACAAATGAAACATAAGAATCCGTATGTTGTTTTTTGTTTTAATGTTTTATAAAAAGTAAAAACTCAAAAAATATTTGAAAACTGTTTATTTCTTTAATTTCTTAGTTCTTGAGGGCTAAGGTTTTATTAACAAATTTGAATAATCCTTTTTTATGTAGGTTTAGTAGTCTTAAAGTAATTGCATGTACGCTTTATATGATTTTGAAAATAGCAAACATTGTTGGTCTCCTCTAAAAAAACAAATAAAATAAAGTTCAAACTTGAACCAAAACATAGTAATAGATTATTCAAAATTTGAAAAAAAAATTTAAAACATATTCTTTAAATGAATTATAATTTCAGCGTTATAATGTTAAATAATGTTCGCCATTAACAGTTAATTGTGAAGATTTAATTGAACCACGATAATTTATTTCAAACTATAATCTTAGTGTTTTATGATTATAATAATTATTTTTTCAATTAATTACATTTAGATTCTCACAAAGTAATCATATTATTATTTGATTTATTTATCAAAATTATATATTTCAATAAAATAATAATTCGTTTTATTTTTCCAGTGTAATCTGTAATTAAGACTTAGTTTCTAGTTTATGTCACCCAGATTATTATAATGTTTTGTATTGTGTTTTATAATTATAAAAAAAATGTCAATGTTACTTAATACATACAGAAGGAGCGATTAAAATAACGCACCTAAGAGTTTAAAATGAAACAACTGTAATCAAATAAATTTGCTATTTTCGAGATATAATTATTTTTCTTTCCTATAGTAAAAGGAATGAAAAAAGAGTCTTGAAATATTGGTAAAACTTATAAATAAGTTAATAATAGATTTGAAAGTTCAATAAAATTATTGTTTGACAGGTAACAAAGAAACGCCTGCTACTGAATTCGATTTGTATCACCTATTAAAGTCAATGAACTAACTTTCAAAGTATAAATCAAAGTTCGTTCTAAATCAAATAAACTTTGTATAGGCTTCTGTTTCTTTCCCATAAACTTTTTCTGCGCTTGTTCAACTCATCTTTATACAAGTTGAACATTTTGTTTAATTTTTATATTTAGTTGATTAAACTTAAAGATGCTCATCGTTCGAAGCTTTAATCATTGCAAGTACAATTATACCATACATTTAACAGTTTTTTTATGGGTAGTGTTATAACTTATAAGCATACAAGAATAAAAAGCGGTCGTTTTTATGTATTACTGTATTACCAATGAGAAAATAGTAATATTTATATTAACTTGACATAACTTGAAAAAATAACATAATGCTAAGTTAAATTTTGTATAAGTTGAAAAAACTTTGAAATTTATTTTATAATAAATTGTAATGAAAGTTCTGATCAATAACATCTAAAACGTATTTATTATAACAGATGAAACGTACTTATTGTAACATCTAAGATTTAGTTATTGTAACACCTAAAACTTAGTTATTGTAAGGTTATTATGACATCTAAAACGTAGTTATTGTACCATATAATACATAGTTATTGTAACCTTTATTGTAACATCTAAAACTTAGTTATTGTAACCTTTAAAACGTAGTTATTGTAATATCTAAAACGTAGTTATTGTAACATCTAAAACGTGGTTATTGTAACCTCTTAAACGTAGTTATTGTAACATCTAAAATATAGTTATTGTAACATATAAAGCTTAGTTATTGTAACATCTAAAACCTAGTTATTGTAAAATCTAAATCGAAGTTATTGTAACATCTGAAACGTAGTTATTGTAACATCTAAATCAAAGTTATTGTAACATCTAAACTGCAGCTATTGTTACATCTAAAACGTAATTATTGTAACATTTAAAACGTAGTTATCGTAATAGCTAAACAAACGTAGTTATTGTAACATCAAAAACGCAGTTATTGTAACATCTGAAACGTAGTTATTGTAACATCTAAAACGCAGTTATTGTACAATCTAAAACGTAATTATTGTAACATGTAAAACGTAGTTATTGTAACATCTAAAACGTAGTTATTGTAACATCTAAAACGTAGTTATTGTAACATCTAAAACGTAGTTATTGTAACGTAAATCAAAATTAAAAATCCTCTCCAACTGAAAAATGATGCAAATAATATCTTTTTATTGATTTTTGTAGACATTTTGAGCATAAATAAACAAATATTTTTGTTTTATGTATAATGCTGCTCAAATAATTAAAAAATATATATTTGCATATGATTTTAATTGAAGAAGCCTTTTATTTCTTGGGGAATAGGGTATAAAATTAAATGATAAAAAATCAAAACAGAAAAATTGACATTTTTTAATTCTATAAATAAATAAAATATAAAAATAATAAACTATTGTACATAAAGATGCATTCCTCTATTTAATAATTGCAAATAAACTTCCACTATTAAATTTAATTATAATTAAGATTTAATAAGACCTGTTTTGAATTTGTTAAGTCATTATTAACATTTATTTTCTAGGTAGAATAAATTATAACAGGATTCAATTAAACTATTAAATATTGCTATAAATTATATAAGGTTAATTGATTTGTAGTGTGTTTCATCTATCAAAATCAAAACCTGTTAGTGTGTGAATAATTAATGGAAAAAGTTATAGTTATAAAGTTTTATGTTAGAGAAAATTGTTGAAAGTCTTATTCCAAAACTATAAAGTCTGAATAACGTTAATATATGTCACAAATTACCATAGATAAAAGCTGTAAACAATTATGTATATTGATTGTTTCGGAATCGTACCATAAATACGGTAAATGACGTACCATAAATACGGTAAATAACGTACCATAAATGCGGTAAATAACGTACCATAAATACGGTAAATAACATACCATAAATACGGTAAAGAACGTACCATAAATACGGTAAATAACATACCATAAATACGGTAAAGAACGTACCATAAATTTGGTAAATGTGTCAAAAATTTGGTAAATAACGTACCATAAATACGGTAAATAATGTACCAACAATTCGGTAAATAATGTACCAAAAATTCGGTAAATAGTGTACCAGAAATTCGGAAATAATGTACCATAAATACGGTAAATAACGTACCATAAATTCGGTAAATAACGTAACATAAATACGGTAAATAATGTACCATAAATTCAGTAAATAACGTACCATAAATACGATAAACAACGTACCATAAATTCGGTAAATAACGTACCATAAATACGGTAAATAACGTATCTTAAATACAATAAATAATTTACCATAAATACGATAAATAACGTACCATAAATTCGGTAAATAACGTACCATAAATTTGGTAAGTAACGTACCAAAAATTCGGAAGTAACGTATCATAAATTCGTTCGGAATTTTGTATTATTGTTTTTAACTTTGTAAATAAGTGTAGTATTTACTAAAATCAACACTACTCCTCTTGTTTCTAAATGTATTTAGCTAACATTTATATATAATTTAAAAAAGAAAGTTCTATACTTTTATTCTTTAACAATTAAAATATAATTACATACAAATATTAAATTTGGAGAACATTTGATGAAACACAATTTTCGGACATCCTGATATTACAGTTTTGAAGATAATAATTATGTACACATATTTTGATTCACCATATAGGCCTATTTATTTTATCCATAATTTGTTTTAGTTTTTACTTTTCAAATTTGTTTCTATTGAACGTTTAACGTAAGTGTTTCATTAGTTACTATGTATAATATATGATCTTATTCTGAATAAGTAATCCTATACAAACAATAAGTAATTTGAAAGCCCCTCTGTCCAAACTAACCAAATATAGTTATGTTTACTCTGTTACTCCTTATAGCGCATACATTTACAGTTTTTCACACATGACTCATTCTTTTATGTTTTTTTAAAACCATTGTAAGTAATTCTTTAAAATGTTAAAGAAGTTCATAATTAATGCTGATCATCTTAGTCATTTAATTTGTGAATCTTATGACTAACACCAGTGCAGTTCCCAGCTGTTTAGTGAAAAAATGAAACCACATAATCACACTATCGAAATAATGCAAATGTATGCAAGAGAAAAAACTCTCAATTGGAAATGTTTCTTGTCTAAATTTTTGTTATTACATCAAAAGTATTACTTATACTATTAACTGTATTGAACAAGACTTTTTTTTAAATAATGGATTTAATCTGCTCAAAATTTGTGTGTATGGGCTCATAAGTAGCTGTCACTCTGCAGCGTGCAGTTTTAATGACATATTTGCGTTCACCTTATCTTGTGTTTCCTTGTGATGTTAAAATGCTGTTGGCAGATATTGACATGTGTACATATTTGAAACATTCACTATCAATACTATCATTATAAGGCAATAGAGCATTCTTTCAATGCTTAATATTTCACCTAAGGATCATATAAAATGTATTCATGTATGCGTAAAGACAGGGTACCAAATCAAGGTACGGGTTGAAATAGCAATTGAAAGAACTGTACCAAAATAAATTTCTAATGGGTGCAAGTAAAATGCAATTTAATACAGTTCTCTGTTACAATTGTTTAGTAAAAACTTCGAAACCATAACAATCATTGCGATTTCGGCTTGGTAATCATATTGATGAACGCACACCACTATCCTCGCGTAATCAAAATATCAGAAAAATGTCCTAATGTTGAATATGTCTTAAAATTATCTACAGTTATCATTATCATTACGGTTGAATATTGGACATACATATGTATAATATCCAATCAAAAACAAACTTTGGGCGTTTTTTTTATATAGTTAGGAATAAATTTGTAGTTTAAAAATTTCTTTAAAAATATTACTTATATCTTTAGATATACAGTATGTGTAATTGTAGTTAAAGTCCAATGATAAATAACGATTATGATCAATGATAAAACAGTCAAAAAGACAAAACAAGACAATGTCAATATATTTATCGTTGCATTGATAAATTCTGACTAGGTAAAGAACACAACTATTGTTCTGCCTTTGAATCTAAATTTGAGCATTTTATAAATTCTTTAAAATAAGTGTTTAAACGTTTAAGAATAAATGACCAATATTTTTAACTCGTTAGACTGAAGTCAAATTAGTTATACATTAAATGTTGCGGGCATACATACAAAAATCTCAAACTGTTATCCTGTCATTATATTACATGATTCATCAAACTTCATCATACAATGAAGTTTTTTTAAAGGTATAATATTTTTTAATGGAATTCTCTAAAACTGATAATTCTATTTAAAAGGTTTTTTAAAAAAAATTTCATTTTCATAATTATCGAGCGTTCCGTTAGGAAAAAGCTCTATATAGGTTTTAATTTTCCGTCGTCGTCGTCGTCGTCGTCGTCTGCACATGAAAATCAATTAGTGTTAAACAACTTTATTTTAAGAGTTACAGAGA
>JARUHE010347211.1:0-18283 GCA_031471125.1 Archaeomysis grebnitzkii | reverse complement strand
AGTGTTTACATTACCTTGAACTATTAATAGCATAATGCCCACGCAAACAATAAACAATAAAAGACTAATCTATGAAACTAGGTATTTTATTTGATTTGATTTGATTTTGCCACTTTTTATCAAATCAACTTAGAAATTTTTTAACAAATCTTTCCTATTTTGGTTTGATTTGTATCAATGGTTTGGAAATGGAAGTATACATAAATAGTCTCAGGTTATTTTTTGAATAAAGGATGTTTTCACACTGTTTTTGATTGACATTTGTGAAGTTTTAGGTTACTGAATGAATGGTCGCAAGACATTTGAACCGTTTATTTATGTTGACATGATTTTTTAAATTTGTATTGTCTCTAGTTTTGTATAAAAAGAAAGGGTGAAGGTTATTTCAATACTGATTAAATATAAAAATGTTGTTGATAATAGAAAAAATGATTTATTTTTGTCCAAATCAAAAATCAAAACATGATTGGATAACTTGACACCAAAAAACGTACTAACAATACAAACATTTATGACATTTTCTTTTCAGAAGAATTCAAACCTGCCCTAGTATCTACAGTCGATAGTGACTGTAGTTAACTCAGTGCTTGTTCTGAAATGGAAAGCAGACTCTACTTCCTTTGAGCCAACTCCTGTATGATTTTTTTGAAAAACTTTAATGGTGACCTCAAATAACTTAATAGACTTCTGAATAATTTTTATCAAGTGATTATATGAAAATAAAAATGATCTAAATATTTGATTAGATTAAAGTTGCTGGAATGTGTTTATGAAAATATTGAATTATAGTTCTAAAAGATTATTAGCAATATAACAAGACTTCAAAACAGTTGCTTCATATTTCACCAAAATAAGTAAGTTTTTTTCAGTGAATATATCAAGTCATATATTCCCAATATATTTTGTCAATTTTATGTTAAAATATCATTAAAAATATTAATTAAGAATTTAGATTATAAGAACAAGCATATCTAAAGTAAACATTTTCGACTTGTATGATCAAACATACTTTCATTTCCAAATATTTGATCTTGTGGTTTTGAGGAGATCAAACTTTTTCAATACTCATATTTAATATAATATAACACACTTCTATAGCTTGAAAAATATAATGCTATTACTTTCAGTATTTAAAGTAAAAGATCCTAAAACAAATGTGACATTGAAATTTAATTAATATTTGAGCCAAAATGGCAAATTGATATTTCTCATGTTTAAGTCAATGTTCAGGAAAAGGCTCAAGAACTTTAATCGCCAAAAGTTAAGTATATTTAGTATATTTAAGTATATTTAAGTATATTTAGTATAACTAACTTGATTTGAATGAAATTGATCCTCTTTCCAAAGATATTAACATATCACTGTTCCAGAAAATAATCAAATCTTTGAAAAAATTGACATTTAAATAAATTTGTGTTTTTAAATTTAAATTTTCAATCTTATAAATGGTCGTCTTATTCCAATCATTGCTTTCACTAATCCACAACAATACATTTCAGTTCAAAATGGCGGCTACTTTGTCCGGCGAAAGAAATCTTTCGGACACCCAGAAGGAGCTACAAGAGGAAACCTTAAAGCTGATCAGTGCATGCCTTGTGTCTGTGAAAGGCGAACTCTCTCTTGACCAACTGAAAAGTAATTTTATTATCAGCGATTCTAATATTTGTTTTTTAGTTAATTAGTTAAATAATTGCTTAATTAAATGCAATAAATCAGAAATGCTCCTACCTTTTTAAAGTTAGTAGCATTATCATTGTGATAATAATTGAGTTAACAATGTGTATTGTTAACCTGCTAATTAAGCTGTATTTGAAAAACTAGCTTCTGTAAATAACCTTTTTCAAAAAATAATTTTACAGAAAAGTTTTCTTAAATAAAAACAAAGATCATAACAGTCTACACTTGTGTTACTTAAGTTTTTTGTGTGATATAAGTTATTGAATAAAATATACTTTTTTAGAAGTGTACTACCATTTGATCATTAAATTCATGGTTAACAGAATTTTTTTATTTTGTCGAGTGTGCATAGCGAGCTCTACACAGCATAGCAATTCCGATGTCGGTGTTAAACATTAACTTGAATGTTTGTATCACAACTATACTCTTAAAATTTAATTTCCTATATGCTTTATTATTGGTTTTAGTATATTAATAGATTTTTTGTTTAATTTTATTATTTCTTATCTACATTGTTTCATTAAATTAACTTAAAAATTTTCTTAAGTATTTTTTTCTTCATATTTTGGTTTGATTTATACACCAATGTTATTATTGTTATTTAAATTTTACAATTGTATTATACATTAGAAAAATCATTAATCACTCGACATTTAAGCCGCTTGGCAATTTAGCCATAACTAGTTTTGTTTATAAATTATTTGCAACATTTCAGAAGATTATAAAGAGCTTGGTGGCACTGAGATCCCTTTCAAGCAGCTAAAACATGCCACATTGTCCAAGTTTATTCAGGCTTTTCCTCAGGTGAGATGAAATTTGGTTTATTTCACTTTGTAATTCTTTTTCTTACTATAAACTAATCAAATTGCTCAAAATTATTGATTAATTTTTGTAATTTATATTTTCAGAAATTTTCTATTGCAAATAAAAATGGTCAGCTCTTTTTACGAGCAATCAACGTAAAAGAGAGCAAACACATACAGAACCTTGTCTCAGGGCAAAAGAGTTTGAAGAAACCAAAGAGATCAAACAAGACAAAGTTTAAAGAAGCGAGACAACCAAACATTAATTCAAATTGGACACCTCCTCAGGTGAATTGGAACAATCAATTTCCTCAATACAACAAGCCACAAAGAACTCAAAACTTCAGACCAAATTTAACTGTTAATAATCAGATGGCTCAGAGACTTGTTGTGCCTTGGCTAAACAACTCAAAAAAACAGTATTACAGAAATGGTAGATGGTGTATACCACGTGCTACTCGCAATACAGAAAAACAATATGCTGCCTACTTTGAAGTTCCGCCAAGATTTAACAATAACCTTGAAAAAAGAATGGGAGCAGACACACCAGGAGGGAAAACCTACAAAAGAGCACTGGAGCAAGCTGTAGAAGAGGCTGGTCTCAAAGAAACAATTGTGTTCCAAGCCATCCCTATAGATAAAACTGGTAACTCTTGGGTCTGCTCAGTCACCATTGGTAAGATGAAAGTCCTTTGTTTTCCAAAAGAGTTTCCTTCTCCAACAGCTGCTGAGGAATATACTGCACAGAAAGCCTTAAAAGAAATTAAGGACAAATATGGTGGTGATACCACACCAAGTGAAGTTACTTCAGATTTTGATCTTACTCTTAATCGAGTGAAAGAGTTTGTAGATCCACAACCAAATGGGTATTTATGGAACTATATTATGGCTGAATATGAAAAGAAATATAAAGAAACTTTGCCATATGATTGGCCACAACAAGTAATAAGCAGAGCTGTTAGAGGGATCGTTATAGAGAAGTTATATGATGGTAGATATAGTATAAGAACTTCCAAGTTTATGCCTTCTCCATTCACAGTAACTCCTACCATGACACCTCCAATAGTTCTACCTAATACATTACCACCTAAAGTACCCCTCACGCCTCCTCGTGTAGCAAATGCATTGCCTAGTCAACCACCTGTTTGGTCTCCAAATCAACAAATGCCATCTTACACATCACCACCTGTTAGTCCAAGATCAGTTTCAACAACACCAGATCTCTCTCCACTGAGTATATCGCCAACACCAAGTGTTAATGGAACTAGAATAAGCAAACTGCCTTCAGTTGATGGCAACTACCCTCCACCTTTGAAATTACCTGAAAATAGATATTTCAATGTTCTTGTTACAGTAGTTAAGGACTGCAGTGACTTTTGCTTGAGGTTACTTGGTGATGGGTATTCAGTTGATTTTGAAAACCTTGTTACAGAAATGGAACTGTATTATATGGATGAAGCGAATAGAAATTGTGTCGATAGCATAACTATTGGAGGTTATTATGCCTGTAATTTGGAGGAGACTTGGTTTAGAGTACAAGTTGTCAATATAAGCGAGGATAATAAAGCGACCATCTTCTTTGTGGATCATGGTGATGAAGAGCAAATTGAATTGACTAATTTGTATCAACTCCCAAAAGAAAAGTTTTTGAAACTTTCATTTCAAGTAAGCTAAATTTACACTTTTTTGTAAAAGATTTGTTTAAAATTGGAAAACTTCACAATTGAATGTTTACACATGCATACATTCTTGTCAAACATGCACATCAAAGTTTGTCTGCTTCTCCATCTATCTCATTTGGTGCTAACTAACCTACAAGTGTAGAGCTGGGCATTGCTCAACCTATATAATCAATCAATCCATCTGTGGCATACACTTCTTCAATTATGTTTTTGGTTTTATAGGATTGTTTATTCAGAATAAAACTAAGGGCTACTACTCCTATGCAATCCATGGTTATTTTTTTGTAAAATGAATACTTTTGTTAAAATAACCATTCTAATATAATATCACTCTCCCTAGTTTTCATGTGTAGTTGGTTTTTATCGAGTTAGGAAAAAGCTCTATATAGGTTTTATTTTTCCGTTGTTGTCCTGGTCTGCGCCTGAAAATCAATTAGTGTTGAGCAACTTTATTTTAAGACCTACAGAGAACTTTCATTAAGAAAAGTTTTTTGTCTTAACTTTCTTGCTAATTTTGTTGTAAATATTTTTTTTCTTCAAAAATAAATGATTACCAAGTTGTAGCTAAAAAATCCTCATTTTAAATTTTTGAGCAAAAATTTAAAGTTGTTATTTTCAAGAGTTAAAGAAGTTTTGGTTTAAGAAGACTTGTTTATAACGACCATTCAACCAACATCATCAAGAGTCATTTTTATCAAAACTCAACATTTATGGAGTTATGGCCGAAAAACCCTCATTTTTTATTTAACTCTAAAAGCTTTTGAGCACAAGTTTAAAGTTTTTTGTTTGAATAGTTACAAAAATTTTTATCGAAGAATAGTTGTTTATTATGACCATCCAATCAATCTTTTTCAAAGATATTTTTTGAAAAAAAGTTATAGCCAAAAACATAGTTTTTAACTTGGAAAATTTTTGAGCAAAAGTTTAACGTTTTTTATTTGAAGAGTTACAGAACATTATGTTGAACACAAAAGTTGTTTGTAATGACCATTTGACAAATATTGTCTAGAGTAATTTTTTTCACATAATAAATATTTATCGAATTATAGCCAAAAAAATTAATATTTGTTTACTTCGCGCAAGATTGCCGGTCATCCATGGCTAGTTTATTATGGTCTTACTTTTTGTGTTTTATAAATGTTTAATCTAAAAATGTATTTTACTTGCTGTGTAATTTGAATCAATGTTTTCAAAATAATTGAAAGTTTAAAAATTAACAAATTAAATTAATTTCAGCATGTTCGTTGCTGCTTAGCTGGGCTGGAATTTTGCAAGGAGCAATCTGTTACATCTGAAATGCAGCAAATGGTAATGCAGACTCCATTAGTCGCAGAAGTTATTTCAAGGGAAGACGAAATATTGTCAGTCATTCTGTTCAACACTACTACTGACGAAGATGTAAACATTAATAAAAAAGTTTTGGAATTAGTCCCAAACAACTACTTTGATCCAACCTTACCCACTGTAAGTACAACATTTTTACTAGGTTGGAATTTTTTTTGATGTTCAAAATAATGGATGTAATGTAGGAGACTTGACAAATTTATTTCATCAAAAACCAATAACCTGTAAATAATTTTGATAAATCATTATTGATTTTATATAAAGTAATTTGATTATATTATTCCAAATAAATTTCATATTTTCAATTTTGGAATCTAAATTTCAGGTTAATGGTGTTGTAGAAGTATACTTCAGCTACATATCACCAACAGGAGATTTATTTGTATCAATAGAAACTGAAACCTACACATCCTTAATGTTGATGCTTGATACAGCAAAAAGTAAGTACTTTTGCTCATGCACACAGATTTACAATTGTGTTTAACTTTTGGAAAGACCACTTCTATAAATAAATGTTGTGATTTATTGGTTGCATTCGATTATGCTAGCAATATTCCTCAATGTCTGTTTGTAGCAAGTTGGTGGCACAAAAATCTTTGCTGTTTATGTCATTCAACATAATTAAAGCATAAGTTCACTTTATAGGTGGAAACACATTTGTTTTGAAACCATTATAATAGTTTTTATCGAGCGTTCCGTTAGGAAAAAGCTCTATATAGGTTTTAATTTTCCTTCGTCGTTGTCGCCGTCTGCACATGAAAATCAATTAGTGTTAAACAACTTTATTTTATGAGTTACAGAGAACTTCCTTAAACAAAAGTTGTTTGTCTTAACTTTCCAGTCAATATTGTTATAAATATTTTTTTTTTCAAAGATTAACATTTATGGAGTTATAACCAAAAAACTACAATTTTTAACTCTGAAAATTTTGAGCAAAAGTTTAAAGTTTTTTATTTGAAGAGTTACAAAAAATTTATTGAAGAAAAGTTCTTTATTATGACCATCCAATCATAATTGACAATAAACTTTGTCCAGATATAATTTATAACGCTGACGAAACCGCGGTTTGCATTGGAAGTGTTTGCCAAGAAAAACATTGGCTGGAAATGAAGAACGAACAGAAACTGGTTTCAAAGTACGGACTTGTGCAAATGTGTCTGGCAATCACATTGAATCCCTTAGTAATCGGAAAATCCATGAAAAGGAATCCAACATTTACCTGTCACTTATAAAGCTCAAAAGAATGCCTGGATGAATAAATTATCATTTCATGATTCATACCAGCTGCACGAAAAAACATGAAAAAGGTAGACGTCCCAGACAATTCAAAATGTCTTCTCCTTCGTAATAACTGAAGCACTCGCCCAATTGAAACTGAATTAATATCTGGAAACATTTTTGCTTGCTATTTTCCACCAAATGTTACATCTTTGATTCAACCAAGGATTTACCTGAAACTTGAAATTCGTATATAAACACAATTTTATGATGGAAACGGTGAGTAGTGACATGAGGCATTGAATTTCAACATAGGTTTAATATTAAAGATGCCATATTTTCTTTAGCAACATCATGGAACAGTGTGTAGGTATCCACCTTTTCAAACGCTTTGAATCCACTAATTCCGAACGCAATATGAACCTTTCGAGGGTATCAGCAACAGGAGCTGACTTCAGCGATTGAAGATTTCGAAGGGGTCCACAACTTGGCAAAACAAACCTCTCTTAACCAAGCACTTGATGAGAATGAAATAAACGAGTAAACTTCCACGGTTCAAATTGGTAATGAAGAATTCATTAAATGTGTTTCAAATCCCGACGCCATTCGAACGACAATGATGACACTTGCAGCGTTATTGAATCGGAAACATCGTGGGATGAAACAGAGACATACATGAGTAAAATGATACAATTATCGAACAAACTACTTGCACACAAATTGAAGGAGACTGTCAGCAATCATATATTATAAAATTGCCAGGTATAGGTGAAATCTGTGAATCTTTGAAAAATAAAATGGCGGCTTCAAAAGGGAATGCAAATTATGGTATTCAAATGAAGAAGATATTGAAAGCTCTGACAGGGACAATTAAATCATCATTCATAGTTATTCACTTATTCCGAACTTCTATATATAAGTTAATGATTTATCATAACAATATTAATCCCTTCATATGTATTTCTACATATATAAAATATATGTATACGTTCATATTTATTGTTTGTTTGCTGCATAACATTGTTTCATTTTTAACCTCCGCTTGTATTGTAATCTTCTCAAACCAAGTGAAAAAATTATATTGTATACCTTAACCTTTTTCTTTGGTGTGTATACAAAGAAAACGTAACACAAAGATAGGGGGTAACGGTGTTAAATTGGTATGCCCGAAACGGAGAGTCTTTCCATAACGTAGTTTAACTGTAGTCATTTTCTGGCAAGAGATATTTTTTTAATTAAAATGAACAAAACGTTTTTAAGCGTTTGTATAAAATTTAATGACACTGAAGAAGTTGACTAATTAAACAAAAAAAACTTGCTCATCAAAAACTAAGACATGTGAAAAATTGAATGTTTCCTTATTCAGTCACACAATCGGGAGTTATTTTGGCTAGCAAGGTTTTACATAGTCTGAAGCACCAGTCAAAGGGATGTAATTATATGTATTACTAACATCTTAAAGAAGTGAACAATGAGGCTGGAAATAAAAATAGAACTCCACCCTGTCGAGGAGAATTACATTTAGTGTAACAACAGATGCAACTAAATCAATCTAATTACAAATAATCTAACACTTTGACTGTTTCTTTCAACGCTAGTGATACAAATCAAATTGGTTTGTGTTTTTAATACATTTACACAGGCAAATATTTGTATTAAAAACATAAACTAACTGATTTGTGCAAGTGCGTTTGGTAATCACAAATCACAAATAATTTCATCAAACACCTTCACCAATCTTGGCAACAAGCTTGACATATCTAAAATATATACAATATACAAAATCCTACTTGCAATTAGTTCAATTGAAACAAATTCAAAATTACGTAACCATAGAATCACTCGTTTATTCTTTAATCTCCTCAAATATTAATCAGTGCAATAGCTTGTATACAAATTTGCGACTTCAACAAACTACAATGAGTACAGAAGTTGGTAACACGATTAATAAACAAATCAAAAAAACATTGTCATAGTGATATTACCCCATCTCTAGACAGCTATACTGTCATACAATTTAAAGTTATAACCATAGTCTACAAATGTCTTAATAGTATGGCTTCGCAATATCTCGCAGAAAACATTCCTAGCAGAGTTCTATGTTCTTCACAATCCAATAATCTTTGTTTTCTAAAAAAGGACAAATTATGGCGAACATTCTATTTTTCACTCTGGCCATACTCGCTAGAATTCTCTTCCTATTCACATAAATCAATTAATACTTACACCGGATTCAAAGGAAGATAAAATCCTTACCTTGTTAATATACAAAAGATATACTTTAGTTTAATGAATTTATGAAGCGCTAAATCACGCGTATTACATAAAAACTGTTAATTATTTTTTTTATTCAAAATGTTTGTACGTGTCAATTTCATTTTAAAATATAATTCGGTGAATAATTTATCAGAATTTTGATAGATCAATGATAAAAGTGAGCTTATCATTCTTATGGTGATAACACAATTCTTTTCTTGGCAGAAACACGAGTTGAAAGTACATCAACATTTACAAGTGTTCAAATTTACAGAAATTAACACATACAAGTTTTATAAAACCTTTATTTTTATTGGGATGTGTTTTTCCTCAATGTGTTGTTGAACGTTGATATATACTTTCTAACATAATTAAGTGCTAAAGCAAACACTAAATTTGAATATAGTTGGATTGATCTTATAACCTCACACAGCAGATGGTCAACAAATATAGTGAAATATTATGGTTAATATTCAAGTGTGACATTCTAATATTAGTACAGTGGGGAAAGTATGATTTTGAGCTAAAGTATGTTTTTCGATATATACAATGTTTTATTGTGGTTTCTAGGAGTTTGATATCTACTGGTAATAAATCAAGAGGGTGCCAAAGTGGTACCATTGGGGCAAATTTTGTATAGCCATTTTCAATAAATTAATCTATATTCAAAATGTGTCTACTTTTCAATATTTTCAATATTGAACACACACAAGTACTTTGAACCATTATACTCTTCTTTCGAGAAGAAAATACATCTTTCAATCCTTAGAATTGTTATATATTTGTCATCGGACAAGTCATATATAAGATAAGTTGAGGAAATGTGTCCACAAATAGTATACTACTTTCAAAAATGAATACCTCGCTCATTGATTATACTATAACATTCTAGTTTGGTACACTGTGTACTAGAGAGATTAAGCTGTTTTTCTATAACTATAAATACAACGTATCATTCAAAAATAAATGAATACATTTATGTAAAAAATCGAAAATTAAGGTTGATTGTGCACGAATTGTGTCCCCTACATATTTTATTTTTTCAGACTGGGTCTTTGGCAGTGATAACAAGTTTTGATGCATCCCATGGTGCTTCTGTGACCTTCATCAACATATCTGCACATAAGATAACAATGAGCTCAACCTTGATGGCTGTTACTATTAGTCACTTTCTGTGGTAGTGGTGTTTCTGGTGAAAGTTGGTATCGCCTATTTGCATATTTGCCAGTCCTATCTAGCTCTACCTTATTTTTACACTTTCGCCATAGTACCAGTCAAAAATTAGGTAGACCTCAGTCAACAGCAATTGGATGATAAATTCTTGGCAAAATTTTATACTGTTCCACTGGCTGGTTAGTAATTGTAACCTGTTGACTACATACTAGTCTATTTGATCATTAAACCTGTAGTTTTTTCTAAAATGTGGATATCATTGGGATCCTCATGTTCCCATTTTCTTCAAAACATTTAAGAGTGGACTGGTGACAATATACCTTTCACATCTATTTCCCTAGACTGTTGAAGCACATTCATCTTGTGTATATGAGCTCTGTGTCATAGACAGACAAACCATCCAATGGTATGTGCTTCCTGCTCACAGCCATTGTACAACTTTCCTTGGAATAACACTGTGAATTTTTGATCAAGTATATTAGAATTCCTGCATCTACTTATTACCATGGGCAAGTATTACAATATTTACAAAACAGACAGGATGACCTTCAGGTTTCAGTGGATCAGTCAAAGATTTTAAATCTGTCCTGAGCACCTTGAGCTTTCTGGCTGGGCTTACTGCTTTGTGTTTCTCTTATCTGCGACAAACCTCTCAGCAGTGTGCTGCACATGTGCTGGCTCATGGCCATCTCATCACAGTGGCTTGTTTCATGCCACACAAAGGTAGTTTCGATTAATATGTCTTGCCAGGTTTTTACCATAGCTCAAGGAACGATGTATGACATGTAAACTGTAGAGCCCATAACTGGCATAGTTTGTATGTCCAGAAGTAAATAAGAAGAGGATTATCTCTTTGCTACCACATGTGCAAAGTTCGTCCCATTCACGTCCTGTCCGTATAAAAATGATCAGGATGAGTACTGGTTTGATCAGTTTATCGACCCAAAGTTTAGTTGTTGAAATGAGTGCTGTTTGTGTGTCTAGTTGTTCAATTGGATTATCCTAAACCAAATCATTTGATAATATCTCGCAAAAAATTTTCAAACAACCATACGGAATGTTCAGATTTTTTGCGATAACTTTATTTCAGACAGTATATTTGCGACTCACCCGAATGCATATTGTGAGATTTTTAAGCCACGGTTGCACATGAACTTCCTTATAGCACCGTTAAAACTCATTAACATGTGCTTATCACCCAGGCATGTAATACAATTTGGGAAGCTAAGCTACAGCACATGCACAGCACAGCTGCTGACCATTGTTGATCAATAACATGAAGGCTTGACCTGAGCTTCAATTCAGCTTATGTGCATCGTTAACGGCTGTTATAATGGTGTCCAGTTTTGATGGAACCATGTCTATTAACGGTGTATACATGGCTTGGTCGCTGGATGAATGGTTTGCCCTTGTGCCCATGAGGTCTTTGCCAGTTATATATATTTAGAGGCAAGTATTAGTTCTGTACGTGTTGCTTTATGTACTGGCGTTGGGGATTTCCTTTATCTAGTATGGTGATGGGAATTGCTGAGATACTTTATTTTCCAACGTTTTTTGCAATAAATCGAATCTTTTCATATCCAGCAGATGAAACACTCATATGTTTAGACCTGGCTAAGGAGAAGAACAAGGAAATGTGCTGATCTCAAACCATTTTCAGTCACAGCTTGTATGAGAAGGTGTCATTGAAGATTGGTTTTGTGGAATGCAACATGGGAAGTAGAACACTTGAATCGTACTACTTTGTCATAAGAGCAGGTGATTCTAAAGCAATAACACTGAGCAATCAAGTTATTGTCCTACATACATAGGGTCGCGAAATACTTGCAAGGAAGTGCACATTGTTTGCTATTCAAAGAAAGTGTGATATGAAATGTACTATTCTGCCTCAGGATGATTTTACCATAAGTTGCTATGTAATATATGAATCGATAATAGTACTAATTAGGTAACCCACCTTCAAATACCATAGAGCTTACTTCACATGTGCTATTGTTAATCCATATTTTAATAAGCTGTAAATAGAATAGCTAACGTGGACAATGCATATACGTAATATTAATTCATAAAATACAACTTAGATAAGCCGACAAAAATACGATAATAGCTCGAAAATGCTCTATTTTTAAATGTCAATAAAACAATCCAAAAGGCGTCAAAGTTGATATTAGAAGCTTCAATAAAACATTGTGTATACTAAAACATATGATTAGTCATGATGTTGTAACGTTTTTTCAATGAAACTAAAGTTAAAGTAAGATGTGAAGCCGCCAATCAGTTAGGTGACGGATCTATTCATAATTTACTGGTTGGCCTCTTTGCCAAGATGTTTTGTTTTGTTTGAGATGTTTACGTTATTTACTATATGTTATGGCAAGGAAACTTTGTTTTTTTGTTAGAAAGAAACATCCTTAAAGTTGCGAGTGGTTATAATTATCATTGACCACCATTTTGTTTATCAAAATCTCAATTTAGAAGTTTATTTTTCTTTATTTTTCAGATCATACAACATGAAAAGCCAAAGATTTAAAACGATTTGCAAGTGGGTCGTTATTTTTCCTGTCCTTATTTTTTTGCTCCATCTCGTCAGCCTGTTGAGTATCTTCAAAAAAATTTACAAGTTCGCTCGAATTGTCTTTCAGCCGAAAACGCGGCCACTGGTTGTGCGAACACCAGAAGAGAATTTCCATGGATTGGATGCCGTCGGATACACTTTTAAGCCTAATTATGTTGAGTTGCCAATCGGTGGGGGGAAATTTCTGCCCCGAGTTCATTACATTGACGAAGGTAAGCCTAATTATGTTGAGTTGCCAATCGGTGGGGGAAAGTTTCTGTCATATTTTATGTTAACTCCTATCTTAAATGCCTTTTAAATTAAAGCACATAAAAACTTACGTCATGCTATCATGTACGGTATAACTTATGATCATCTAATCAACAAACACACAACAACGGAGGTTGAAAGTTTTGCAAAAGCTGAAATTAATTGTTCAATCTAGAGGTTTCATTGCATTAAAAATGTGAAACAGTAACACAGGAGGCTTAAATCATCAGTTGTTTTAATGTTGATGAACAAGAAATATTAAATTTAAAAACTAATTATAAAAACCTTATCATTTGGATAAAATCAAACCATGTGTTGTAAATATTTCAGGTCCCATCAACGCCAAAGAAACGATTTTGTGTCTACATGGAGAGCCGAGCTGGTCGTTCTTATACAGAAAGATGATTCCCATCCTGGTTGATGCTGGGTACAGAGTGATCGCTCCAGATTTTATTGGGTTTGGCAAATCCGACAAATACACCTACACCGACAGCTACACATTCGAGCTTCACACCACCACTTTGAGGCTCTTATTGGATCATTTGAACGTCTCTTCCGTCACTCTTGTCTGTCAGGACTGGGGCGGGTTGGTTGGCCTGCCAGTTGTCAAGGACTCTGCCTTTAGGTTCTCTCGAGTAGTAGTGATGAACACAGGCCTTCCCGATGGAACCACTTTTGCGCTTTCAAACTTATGCAATGCAATTCCTTTCCTACTTTGGCAGTCGTTTGTGATGGCGTGTGGCAAGTTTTTACCGATCTCATTAATTTTCTCCAGAGCCTTGAAGAAGCCGTCAACGAGTGTCTTGAAAGGGTACGCAGCTCCGTTCCCTTCATACAAATACAAGGCAGGGGCCGTGAAGTGGCCTTTGATGGTCCCCTTGAGAGCCAACACCGTCGTTGCCTCCGAAATGAAGGCAACGAAAGACTTCTTAGCGACATCGCAAATGGCGATGCTGATCATGTTTTCAGACGAGGACAAAATAACGCGTCACCAGGCGGAAATGTTTCAGCTTTTGTGTCCGAGATCATTTGTTTGGCCGGTGAAGGGAGCAGGACACTTCCTTCAAGAGGACAAGGGAGAAGAAATTGCGGCGAATGTCGTCAAGTTTATAAATATTGTCAATGAATATAATTAAATTGAAATTGGATTGGCTTTTATTTTAGGTTTTTATGAAATATTTCTTTGTTCAACGATGTTTCAATATCAAATGAAGTATCTTTCAGTTTTCAAATAGTTTTGTTAGATGTAAACGAAACTTTAAATTATGATGTTCTGTATTGTGGATAAACTACCAACAAATATATAGATTGGCCGACAAAATATAAAGAAAGAGATTTTTCTAAAGTTAAGGGCTCGGTCACTTTTGGTTTGGTGCTGACCAAGTTACTTTATCTCTCGGGAGGAACCAAATGAAACCTAGAGACCAAAAACAGAGAGGTGTCAAAGACGTATAGATGCCCCACTCAATATTATAAGTTTAGACTCAAACAAGCAGTCTTTCAAGACATTTCCCGTAGAAGCCTATGTAAATCTTCTCTTCTTGTAAGCCTACCCAGTCGGAACTTATCGTCGAGTTTTCCACCTGTTTTAATATTAATTAGATGTTTAATGTTGTGTTAGTACTGCTTTTGATCTCCAGCTTAAAAATGAAGATTCTTGGAGTAGTTTTTGATCTCGAAATATCGCTCAATTGACATCTGAATTTTTCATGATATTTTTTGACACCGTTTATCTGTCAAAACTCGACGCTAAAATAAGCAGAGTAGTTTTTGATCGATGTTTCTGCTTGTTGGCATACTTTTAAACCGAGTTAAGTACCAACAAGTACTTAAAAAGTTAGATAAGTTTAGTGTCGTAAATTTTTCCAATTCCGGACATTTATTTCTTAAAACGTACTTAAATGGTACCCACAAGGTATTCAAAATGCTTAAATCGACTATGCTTCTACTCTAAAGTATCTCGTTTTACAGTTGATACCACGATAATTTCCGACTGGGTATGAACCAATATAAATAATTATAAGCAAGTGACAACTATTAAATACAAATAATAAAGAACATATGATAGTGAAGATATTTTAGAATTATGTATACGTCATAGCACAGAAAAAGCTACAACCTCATGCCCGAGAATCGAACTCAGGGCTTCCACCTTGCTGGGGAGACGTGCTGACCGCTACACTATCAGAGATAAATAATAATTTCAACAAATCTTCCTCAGTATACACATCAAGTTTATCACCACTTTTTAGTGTCTATCTAGTTCATCAAAATAAATAATTATAAGCAAGCGACAACTATTAAATACAAATAATAAAGAACATATGATAGTAAAGATATTTTATAATTATGTCTAAGCTAAACCACAAAACAAATTACAATTTCATGCCCGAGAATCGAACTCGGGACTTACATCTTGCTGGGGTAACGTGCGGAATTAATAACAAGACATTGTTTTGTAATTAAATATATTCAGTACTGTAAATCAAATGTTTGTATGTGGTTATATATGAATTTCATATGAAAAATATCATTTAAAATATAAGTATTAAATGATTTAATACAGTAAAAATTCTTCCCAAGAAAAAAAATTACTACATTGAAATTGCGTAGATAAATACATTATATTAAGGTAACTGGCATTCGACTCGATTGAATCGAGGTCTAAATTTCTTCACCAAAATGTCTTGACTGGAACATATATGCGTCTTCAAACTATGGTTAAGCTATCAACACAAACTAAAACAACTTGCAGACAAACACAAACTCGACATCATCACCATACAAGAAACAAAATCTTTCTCCACATCACAAAAACCTACCCTAGTAAACCACACAGAGATCTAGATGTGTGAGCAACAAATATATTAATCACACCACTGACAATCCCACCACACATAAACACCAGAACTACAAGTTACGAAAAGACACATCCCCAAACTCAAGGCCATATACACGGCAAAAGAAGACATACTCCCCCCCCCCCCTAAAGACACAACCCAACCAAACTACCAAACGGAAAACAAAAACATCACCAACACTTTTATTTGCCTCACCACAACATTATCATCCCCCGCGGATTACAAAGGCTCACTAATGCCAACATAAAACTAAACTCAGTACACACAATAATAATACCAGAACCTACATCATCAAACATCTAACAGCAATCAACCTTTCAAGATAGTACCACTACAAACACAAAATCACATGGAAAACATTGCAGGCTTTTAACTTTTACCCCTTTCGCATAAATATAACTTGTAACTCCAAAACAAATTTCAAACTCACACAGCATCGCCACGCTTACATAAACTACAGAAAAGCAAACTGGTACGATTTGTCCACATAAGAACAACTACTCAACAACATACAAATGTCCCAGACAACATGCACATATCAAACACTATTCCCACAAATAGTCTCAACACGACAATGTATAGCTAATATAGAAAACAACTTACAAATAATTTTTTTTTTAAAACATATCTACTTGTAGAATACAATATAATCGACTATTCAAACAATAGCTTAATAAAAACAGGTTGACACATACGAATTCAATTTAACGTGATATCCGATAGTTCCCTTAGCCATGACCTCAATCGGATTCACGGTCATTCAAGGACTTTAAACAAACATGTTTTCTCACTGTTAGTCTAAACTGTGTTTAAAATGGTTGGTTGTAGTGTTACGTCTTGTAACGTGTGTGATCATTTAGGGAAACCATATAACCAACACCGACTTTACTACAGGCTTTCACATCGAAATCCCTAGTTACACAATACGTTCTCGACCAACTTTTCTTGATACGGCATTAACTTTATTGTCATTCGATCAATGTTAAATTAGTTGATCTTTACTCAACAAAGTTGATCAGAGATGAAGAAAAGTTAAGTTGTATGATATCACGTTTTTGGTTGGTATATATATGCTACCAGTTGTGTTTCCATTGTTTTTTGTAACTGTAAAAAAATTATGGCAAGTAAGTACGAGACCTGTAGTAGAGTCGGCGTTGATGTAACTAGCAATAAACAATAAATTACGTTTGTTGAAAGGCTTTGGGTGACCTTGAATCCAATTGACGTCATGACTAAGCTAACTATCGGTATCATGTTAAATCGAGATCATATGTGTCACCCTGCTGTTGTTTAGCCATGTTTAAAACAGTAATTGGTCATCGATGATTTTTGAACAGCGAACGTTTAAAGTCTTTGTAAAAAATAAGTTATGAAAGTATATAGTTCGCTGAACTAGTTAGACATTCAGCTTTAGGGAAATTTGTTTATGTACGAGCAACGCCGACTCTACGGACTAAATGTAGTGTTGGCAGCTTAAAAAAATGTGTGATGTTGACGTCACAGTCGATCAAAACTTGTTAATGTAATTGGATCAATCAGAACTTGTTAATGCATTTGGACCAATCAGATACAAGTTTCAGTTTGATTGTGCGAGCTTAGCTAGTTTTTATTAATCTGTTGATTGAAAGTCATGTTGAATTTTATCCTGACATTATCATCTATAAATGTTAAATAAGAATAAACAATAAATTAACTTTTTGTTATTTACCTAAAATAAATTATTTTTAAGTCAAGTTCACTCACTTTAGACCAAACAATAATAAAAAACTGTAATTAAATATGAAAACAAGTGAAACCTCATCCACCTTGATCATAAGCTATGACGTCAAGAATACACGTGGGCGGGGCTTATTATGTGCACGTGAAACGATGGAAATGCACCACTGTCTATAGTACACTGTGCTACGAGTTTCGAAATGCCATTTTAGGGTTTTTGATAGATTGGCAAGTGCAATGCCAATTCCAACAATTTGTGAAATACTGAAATTCTAGAATCTAGGTATTGGCAACGTGTTGTGAGTATCTCACTATTATTATTAAAAACAAGTGTGCTCTCAGCTTAACTGTACAGTAAAGTTGATTTAAAGTTATGAACTAATGTATTAAAGTATCCGGTGAAATTTCACGAATCACGACGACTACACTTTTTTACGACAATGTATTAAACCAATGAACTTCTGGTGGAAGTTGAATACAGCCGGTAGTTCAGAGTTCTTGCCGCATGCTGCATTGTGCTAAAAACCATGAGCTTCTGACTTGTCAGACTTCAAAGATGGATGACCTTGAAACACAATTTGTAAACAAACGTAAATTAAAGGAACACAAATTTCTACAAAATAAAACAATTTCTTATATGATCTTAAAAATAAAATATTAAAGTTTGTCGAAATGATTTGAAATTACATGGAATAATAGATAATTGTCACGTCTACAGTTTGGCATGTT
>JARUHE010347200.1:0-10223 GCA_031471125.1 Archaeomysis grebnitzkii | reverse complement strand
TATATGTATATATATATAAATAGAAATATATATATATATATATATATATATAGAAATATTTTTGTATTGATAAACTCAGTAACCGCTACAATGGCCAAGCCTTTATAAATAACGAAATACGCGTTACAGAAGAAAGTTTCTCGAACGTAGTTATTAATTACCAAGCACAGCGAAAATATGAAGAATTTCATGAAATGAGCAATTGATGAAAATGATAACATAAACAAATAAAAATACAGTCTGCCAAAAACCTAAAAATATAATTTTTTTATCATACGCTATTTCAAGTAAACAAGAAGACATTATTAATAAAAATTAAAAATCTTTTAAGTAATAAGGTAATTAATGTAGGAAGGTTTCACATGATTCAAAAACGAATTTGATGAAAAATGTAATAATCTATCGAGAGGATACCTCAAAACTGATAGAAAAAATAAGAGAAAGGATATTCCTATGGAAGTACCAAGACGTAAAAAGAATTGTGACCATCCAAATCTGTCAAAACCCAGGTACCAACTCCCACTTATAAACTATAAAAAGACTTTGCAAAATCAAATTTATATACCAATCCCGTGATTACATTTTGGAAATTCCTTACTACTTCATCGATCTTTTACATACCACGGAAAAAGAAGCAAAAGTGAAAATATTACATAACTCCACGGAAACAGAAGTAATTGTTTCATTAATATAAAATTATAGAAGTCAAACAAATTATGGATGTAGACAGTCTCTTAAGGGACGAGCCCGTTGTAAGAACTATAGACACAATTATTCATCATACATGCAATCTTCAATCATCAAAGCCATATATCAAGTCATCACTCAATCATCTTCATTTAAATGCCCATATGATAGATAGACGAAATTTCGATGGTTCTCTCTTGAGTAAAATCTTCGCAGAACATAAAGCTTTAGATTTTAGTTTTTCAAAGCTAAATATATGATGTACATAAGATAATAAATATTTGTTAATACACTTTTAAACATTTGAAACATAAAAAATTAATCTTAACAGGTTAAACATATACAACTAGACACAAAATTAACTTTTAACTTTGATATAATTATAAACATCAAGATAAAACGTTATAACTTGATTTAAGTTGAACAATTTTGGACAACTCAGAATTGCACATAGACTTCATAAAGCATTAATGTTATACATAAAAGACAATCATATCAAACACGACACATTTACTTTGAAGTCTGTGTTTGGAAGATTCTTTATTATGCGTTATTTCCTACATTTAAGCAGGGGCGTCATGCTAAGAAATTATTTAGGGGGCTTGTTGCAGTGGAGGATACAATCAACCAAGACTTAAAATATAGCCTTTTTAGTAGTCTAGTGCTTGACTCGCTTAATTTATGTCGCTTTGAAGTATATTTAGTTCGGCAATAGCACACGTGATGTAACCCACATTCAATTAGCATAGAGCTTACTTCACTTGTGCTATTACAGATCCATTTAAAATCAGGACCAGACAACTGTTACAATAGCTATTATCTCAAAAATTATAGATTTGTGTAAAAACTTTATTTAGTGAAAATTGTTTAAGATGTATAATTCTTTATTTCATTCTAAATAAACATTCTTGTAAAATGAAAAATAAAAAGATGGTTTGCCAAATCTTGCAAATAACAATGTTTTTATTTTTAAAAAGATTAGATTTTAGAAACTAAAAGTTTATCCCATAATTCTTAAAATTAAAAGGTCAACATTTTATTCTAAACAAATAATGCTCAAAAGTTAATAATAAAAAAAACTTTGATGACACAACAAAACCACTTTTTTGCCATTTTCTGAAAAGTAAACCATGTATAGAGCTTCGCCACTACGTTTCCGCGCTCGATAAAAAGGGTATTAACACAAAGGGTGCTGAAAGCAATCCCATAAAGGGACATTTAAATAAATTAAGTCGTTCTTAACCAGTGTATAAGAAATTTAAATATATTATGGATTAGTTAGAAAATGTGCATTTTATTAGAAAAAAATGTTATTTTTTTGACTCAAGTATTGACATATTCCACAAAAATACTAGGATATTAAAAATAAATGACCAATAAAAAAGGCATAGTTAGCACAGGTATTGATATTTGATTTACAACGAAGCTCTTGTTTTTCATATATTTCAATATGTTCTATATTACAATTACAATGTTGCTGAAGTGTTTCGTGCGAACGAAGTACACTTCAGAAATTATAAAGCTGAAATATGATTAAGTGCAGGTATGCTAAGAACTTTCAACACATTTTAACGTTTTGAAGCAGTGTATCCAAAAAAAATCCACGATCTTCTAAGGATCTTGAAATTTAACTTTTTCAGCTTGAACAGCTAAGACCGTAATGTCACTCAAACGAGTCTGACTCATTGTACTCCTCAAAGAACTCTCCACAAATTCGAGGGAAGAGAATGATCCCTCACATGAATACATTGACACTGGTAAGGTTAGCACCAAATAGTATCTCGTGCAATATTTGGATAGAGCTCCAGTATCAAACTTGCAAGTTTTTGTGACTGATAGATCCACAAGGTAGCAATATACATTAAATTTTAATGGAACCTGCTTTTCAGGGCAATTATAAAACGATCTTGATCATTGGTTTACCATAAAATAATGTTTCAATCTGTGCCTTCTCATCTACAATCAATAATTTTTCCTAACTGGGACGTTGTTCAACAAATTCAACATTAACTGAATTAGGCATTGTAGTTTTTTCACCTCTATTTTTTTTACATAAATTGATCTGTGTTTTTCACCTATATTATATTTGTTTAAATGTAAATAAATTAATAATTTGTTTTTCACACATGTTTTGCTTGTATAAATTTATATAAATTAATCCTTGTTTTTCACTTTTATTTTGTTTGTATACATTTATATAAACTCATCCTTGTTTTTCACATATATGTTGGTTATATAAGTTTATACATATTGTTGACATGAGAATACAAATCAATTTTAATAACAATTTTCTTTCAAATTACGATACTGTTGTACAAATTTGGATATTTTAGAAATCCTACGGTTTGCCAAATGTTTTCAGGTCAATTTGCAAAATTTTACGAGCTGTGAATACGTACACACGCAATTGACTGCTAATGAAGGATGTATATTCCAAATAAATATTCCCCTAAGCTATATTTTGCCTACTAACACTAACTTTGTAAAACAATCCTTAGGCACTCACTCGTTTACTCCATAACTTTGTCGTAACCACTAAAAGCCTGTGCAGTGTGTGCACCTTGTCAGTTGCATAGCTCTTAACCCAGTGGTTCCCAACCTTTTTTATATGAAGGCACACTATTAAGCCATTGAAATTTGTTTAATCTTGTGATATAGTGTCAAGTATGGAAGATAATCAAGAATATCAAATGCAGGTGGGACCGGTTGGTTCATTACACCTCCATCAGGCTTTTCTTTAGAAGAAAATTGAAGCCACATGTAAAACCCCCCACAACGAATATGGTTGAAAAAGGTTCCTATGACAAGGTTCAAACAAGTTTGAGTTAAGCCTCTTAACCATGGCGGGGTTCTGACTAATCAGAATTAGCCCCTCAACTATGAAAAAGGTGATCGACGAGAATCTGCATCCACATCTTCAGAGGAAACGGGTGAAATTAATCCTTTTACAAACAATAAAAATTTGGCTATACCTATCGGTATGCCAAAAGATCTAGGAAAAATAAAATAATAAATTTCCTAACTGAATAACCAAATAGAGAAATAAAACTCAATGGTTTGAAACGCTAATGGGCCTAAATATGGCCATCGATAAGGCATACAAGTAGTAAATCTTAGATTAACAGTGATTTTGAGATTACAACTCTGATATCTTCGGCTTTAAATAAAGTTCTTATCTTTCTTGAAAATAAGGTTCATGATGTTCTTTTAATGTTGTAAAACCTCCGTCAGACAAGAAGCAACTGTTGAGTGCACTGTACTCTAGTTCAGTGCAGAACTTTAAGCCTTCGCAGCATTTGACGGCATTGTGCTCGATTGCTGACAAATGACAACCATTTTCTTCTCCTTTTAAACAGCAATGTTGAAAACCTCCCACAAGAAAACTCTAAATAATATATATATAGGTATATACTGTACATGAAGACGAAGGTCCTTCTAAGAATATTTTACAACTGGGTGATGGAGGATATTGTACTAAAACTTTCAACAATTCTTATAAATTTCTATGATATTTATTAAAAGCGGTCCAGTGTTCTTCCATTAGAATTATTATTGAAAAGTGACGTAACAGCACCCGAAGTCATGTTCGGCATGACTGCGTTTTATCTAAAGGCATTTGCATTAATATTCATTTCCAGGCCAAAAATGAGTATCATTTTATTTTTCCCAGAAAAAAATACATATAACTTGAAAATTTTGAATTTAATTTAAATTTTGAGAAGAACTGACAGAATGTCTATATGTACATTGTATATTATATTGTGTATATAAGACAAAATGAAAATTGAAACACTGCATTATTTAAGTATAGGCTAATATGTTTTCAAACTTAGTTTTCAAACACCATATTTGAGTACTTTTTTTCTCGGCAACTATCATTTAGACCTGATAATTTTTCTAAATAAAGTCAACAAAAATGTTTTTACCAAAAATTAAAATTTGGTTCTTCAACAACATTGTTTCAATGAGAAACTACATTATTCATGTTGGCGAATATGCGGGAATAATAAACCATATTGTATAACAATTATAGTAATGTGCATCAAAAATAATTACATCAACCAATCAGGAAGCTTAGATTTTTTGACCAATAAGCTTGTGGACTTACTTCTTTCAAAACGTTTTGTCGCCGTATTTCCATTTTCAAAAGGGAAATACTAATTATTGTAACACCAAGGTCAATAACTCTAAGAAATGTAACCAATAATATTAATAGCACAGTAATATACAATTTATGTGGTGCATATAGCACAAATACAAATATTTACATTAGTATATTCTCAAACATGGTAAAAAAGGTACTACCATGCAGAGCGTAAATCTAACGCTATTTGGTGATAATGAGTGCCTCAAATTCTAAAAGAAACCTTCATAACTCCTTAACCACTCATTTACGCACTAGTTAGTGAAGAATGAAGTTTCTTAGAATGTCAAAACATTTATAAAATTATTAAAATAACAATAAAATGTTCAAAGAGTGAGGTTCTGAAAGGTGCTTCCTTTTCCCAATTACGCCCGGCTACCATGTCACCGGAGGTGATTGGTACAGTGGTACTTGTGATATGCATGTTTTATATGGAACGTACTTGCCAGGTATTGTAGTAAAACCCCATGTGGGGAAATCGAACACCAGGATTACCTACACTTTTCTAACGACGTTAACAACCATCGATTGTTTTATGGAATCCTTCTGATTGCCTATAGAATGCACATTGTCTTGTTATAAGTCGATACACTTGTGGCGACAAGAAATAAAATAAATAACAAGGTTTGAGTCCAAAGGGAAACATCCTTGAAGACATATGCCTATGCTGGTGTTGCAACTAGCTCTACCCAGTCATAAAATTTAATTCTGAAACTGAAAGCAAAAAATCTTAGCCACTGATTGTCTACCCAAGAATAATCTTATTCAAATTGATTATGAAAATGATTCTAGGGCTGGTTGGTCATCGACTCCGATAAGATTAATTCTTCTAAACCTTCTCATTGCACCCCTAAATTACGTTTTGCGTTCGAAAAGGAAGATTTGATAGATACTTAAGGAAGGACTACCCAAACCCTCGATACATTACCTGAATCATCACTTATACCAGGATGTGAATCTAATAAAATGCCTAAAATTATATTACCTAGAGGATCAAAGTAGTATGTACCCTGATTCTTCTGACGAGATGGAAAGTTACAAAATAATTGTATAATTCTTGGAAATACAAATGATTGGCTTTAGTCAAAGATTAGGTCTTCCAGCCCAGTTGGAAATTTTCATTGGCGCACAACTGGATTATGATTGGTTTCAATTGGCTACATTGTTGGCTAGTGCTTGGCTTGTCTATGGCTAGCGATCGAAATGTCTCAAAATCGAGGACTGACTAGTCATTGAATACTTTCGGTTTAGTACGGCTCAATGTTTCACAGCCAGCATTTATCCAAATAATAGCCGGAATTGGTCCAAGCACTAGCCGCAATTGGCCGTTGACTAATGTACGATCCAGTGTTGATTGACATTTGGTTTGTTGCCTGGTTATTATGGCTCGGTACCAGTTCAGTTGCAGCTTGCAGTTAGTGCACATTCAGTTTTAAGGTGGGTAGCATTTGGCTCACTAGCGGCTCAATGACAATGTTCTATGAACTGAAAATGGGCCATTGATAAACAATCAAAAAATAAAACAAATTAATGCTGGCTGATTGAGAGATGATCCGATTCAATCCAGTTTTGACTTATAACCAGTTATAAAAATGTCAGAGTTGACTGAGAATTGGATGGAACAATGATAACCAGTTACAAAAATTATAGTGTTGGCTGTAATGAAGATAGACCGCTGATAACAAATTAAAAATTCTCAGTGTTGGCTGATAATTGGATGATACAACTATAACCAATTTAGATAAACACTTTCAGTTGGCCAAGAATAGGATGGTCCAATGATAACCATACAAAAGAAATTGCGTTGGCAGATATATGGATGGCCCAATGATAACCAATTGTAAAAATGGTCGGTACATCACTAACCAATGAAAATGCAATTAAAACCAATTCTATCCGTCTTAGTCCAATGAACAGCCGTTGAAAGTTTCCGACTGGGAGTGACCAATGCCCTTTTCAGGCGAGAGATTCAATGTTACAAATGGTTACATCTCAAGAACAAGATACCATCAAATTACGAAAATGCTCAATTGTGACATCACCAGAACCTTCTCCTTCGAGATATGAACCTTGACGAAACACTTCAAACCAAACTCACTACAAGAAATAAATTTCTCTCCCTTTTTCAGGAAACAGGATCTACGTTTCCCCAAGAAAACAAAAGACAAATAACAAATATTAAAAATTAGAAACTATTCAAAAAGTTCAACTCCAAACCTAATCCCGAACAAGAAAAACGATCGTCAAGAATACCTTTTTGCAAACAAAAGAACTTTCAAGTTCAAAGACTTAGAAATAAATGTGATAGAAAAAACATTGGAAATTTCATGAACTCATTCTCTGGATCTTTACCGGGGAAGAAATGGGATAGTGAGATTAATATTGGACTTAACAAATTAAGCTCTTCGGAACAGATGCACCTAATTCAAAATTGAATTAGTTGAAGTAATATCACCGACGAAAACGAGAAGGATGGGCAGTGGCCATCGATCTCATAGAGGCGTACTATCACATCCCGATAGCACCAAACTTCAGAGAATACCTAGGTTTTTCTAAATCAACGGAAATACCAAATCGATGCCTTGGGTTTTGGTCTGAACACTGCACAAGTTCTTCACGAGGGTAAGGAAACCCGTACTAATAAAATAACACCTGAATGTAAAACAAACACATTCTTACATAGATGACTCCGGTGTATCGGCACCAACCATAGAACAACGTCTGTAACATCTAAAATGAGGTCTGAAACTCCCAATAATTAGGTACATTGATAAATCAAAATTGGTTCCAACATAGAAAATCACTTGGTTTGGAATCACATGAGACTTGAAAAAGACGACTCTATCGATTCAAGAGAAGAAAATGTCCAACATGAAAATGGGAGATCGACTTTTCAAAAAGAAGAGTAAAAGTCGTGAAATGATGGAATGACTAGTTGACTATATACCCAAATTCTGGGTATTTGGCTAAAAAAAGAAAAAAAAATCAAACTTCGAACTGGTTACTAAAACCATTCAAAATATCAGCCTAAACAGTGATTCTGAAACGGAGAATTCATGTGGCCCAATTTGTCAGGGTATTTGAACAAGTCAAAACAATGGTGTAAAGCCATAAAGAAGGAACGCCAGATTATTCTAGTAATAAACATAAAAATGTTAAATATGTGAACAGTAAGATGCATCAGCAGAACAATAAATAAGCGAAGCATATAAAGGAAATATATGTTCCGATTTTGTACTCGAAGTTGGAATAATGATATCAAGTCTCTTGACTTATTCTGACATTTCCTTAACAACCATAAATTAGGTTGAAGATCATGCAGTTCAATATATTATATAACGTGGGGTAGATACCAGGTAGCCATAGTATTGGGTGAAAATGTTATGTAAAATAAAAAAAAGAGAATACAGGTAAGAAGTTATATCTCAATCCTACCCAGAAAGTAATACTGTGGGTATTCAAGCTGAATTCCTGACCTGTGAGACAAATTGAATAATTGTTATGTTTGAACACAATAAAACTTGTGTTATTCAATTTGTCTCACAGGACAGGACCCTCCCTCCCAGGTTTGAAATGTAACAGACTTGAGGTACGATTGATGATTTCTGGGTATCACACCAGATGTCGCATAGGTTCCTAGATATTTCATAAAAGGTACTATATTGAGTATTAAATCTCTAAATTTTTTATAAAATGAATGCATGTACTTTCGTTTTAAGAGCCAATGGTAAAATAAGCAAAACTAAAATCCTGTCCGGTGAGACTAATTGAGTAACACAAGTTTTCTTGTGTTCAAACATAACAATCATTGCCATTACAAACTTTATTTAAAATCTATAAATTAATTTATTTGTAAATAGTGTAGATAAACATAATTTGTCATTCAAGATATTTTTTTTATAAATACATTAGATAAATGTATTTGTTATCAAAATATGTAGCCTAAATGCCTAGTATCATATCATGATCGATCTATGCTGTAGAGTGGCATTTAATTTTTAGAATTTATAGTTATCATTTATTATTTTTCTTTACTTATAATAGCCTAAATGTTAAAAGAAAGACAATCGTTTATCAAAGTGGTATGATTTTGATTGAATCAACGTGAACTGAAATATGGATTTGTTTGTAACACGTCACGATACAATATGAATATATTGATATAATTTAAATTCAAAAAAAGTGAATGCAATTTAAAAAAAGTCGGTTAAGATCACGCCTCAAGTTCTGCCTAACCAAGGATTGAAAACGTATTATTTCAATACAATATTGTTCAAAATCATTCCTGTTCAATACAAAAATCTGTTAAATAAAATTTTAAAGAAAAAAAAGTTTTTTCTTCATAATTCAACTAAGATTTGAAAATATGTTATTCAATAAATATTAATTTGACAAAACTTATTATGGACAATATTGTTCAGAATTATATATTAAGCCATTAATGTTCAATAAAAAAATCTTTACAATAAAAATTTAAAAATAATTATACTTTGAAAATATATTACTTCAATAAATTTTAATTTAAAAAAAAAATTATTCCGAGCAGTATTGTCCATAATTACACTTATAACCAATAAACAATATATAAAATAAAGTTTTTTTTATAGCTCCGCCTAACCCAGAATTGAAAACCTAATATTTGAAAAAAAAATCATTTTACAAAACAAATGAATCAGGACCATATTGTTCAGAACTAAATATAAAGTTATTCTTGTTCAATAAAAAATGTGTTTTTTCATAATTTTACTAAGTTGTGCTTAACTAAAATTTTAAAACCTATTATTTCAATAAATGTTGATTTCACAATAAATTTATTATGGACAATAATGTTCCGAATTATATCTTAAGCCATTTATGTTCAATAAAAAAAATGTAACATTGAAATGTAAATAAATGTTTTTTGTTAAAAATGAACTAAGTGCTCAAAAATCCTCCGTCGCCTCCACCCCAGCAATCAACAATAGCTTATAGAGGCTTGTTCTCATAGCCTAGAAACTCATATTTTTATGTAATAATTTGGCACATTTTTTATTTTCAAAATAATGTTTACTCAAAAAATGAAGTTCTAGATTTAATCATTCCAAACAATTTTTACTAAACATAAATTCTACAAAAGTTAAAGTTTTTTAGCACAAATCTATACTTTGCTAAATAATAGTTAAATTGTACCTAAAAGGCACATGAGATGGAATTGTTTCCTATAGATTAGGTTTAGTTTAAATTTTATTCAAATCAATATGTTGTAAAGAATTTATATCCGGTGATAAAAAAATTGTAAAAAGTCGTTTAGGTATTACAGCATAACTCAATGGTTAACATTTTGAATGAAGTCCTCAAGTAGTTAATGATTGAACATAAGTTTTTATTCATTTGATGGTCAAACAAACTCAAT
>JARUHE010347189.1:0-10224 GCA_031471125.1 Archaeomysis grebnitzkii | reverse complement strand
GTTTTTTTTGGCCAATACAAAAAAACATAATTTTGTTTACAAATGACCGTAGAATGTAAAAAGTATATTCTTATTTGCAAGAATGATGGAGCACGTCATGATCTTATTAGTGAAATGGATGAAAAGGGTGTTTGTAGACTGCTATCTATCATTGGGAAGTTGAACGTGGCTGCTTTCCTTTAAAATCCCACATGATAAACTCACTTTAGCTTGGAGGAATCGCAATGTGTCGGCTGTATATATTTAGGCCACATATCATGAGTAGTAGTACTAAGGTTGGTATGTGAAGCCGGCAGAAATAGGCTAAGTTCCATTATACCATTGGTGATTGCACCCCTTGGGGGTGCGAGATAGCATTTATGGGGGTACGAAAAGTGTTCATCTTGATTGTTGACAACTGATGCGACTACTAAGATAGCTTGTTTATCCGTCAACAGCATGTTCAAAGCCAAATCTAAATACATTGTGTCCCATGGAGGTATACTATAAGAAGAAAGCGCAGTACAGAGAACTGATGCCAGAAACAAGTTATCTGGTATACTAGGGTTAGTCCCCTGAAAATCTCCCAACAACAACAAAAGCAAAATATGTGTTCAATTTTGTGAAAAATTTATTTGCAATACATGATTTAAATATTCAAATTATTGGTTCTGTGTGTACTGACGGTGCCGCTGCTATGCTGGGATATAAATTTGGGTTGCATTGATGAAAAAAATGATTATATTATAATATTATAATTTTATGATATTATAACATCATAATGTTATTATAATTGTATAACATAAAATTGTTTTAATAGTATAATATAAAATTATTATAATAGTATTAAAAATGTATAGTATTATAAAACTATTATAATTATACAATATTATAACATTCTATTATTAAACATTATATAATTGTATAACATTAAGTTGTGTAAATATTGCGAGCAAAAGTAAATTATAATTGAATTTGAGTATAGAAAAATTAATGAATTTTTAGCTGTGTGTATATTGTCATTAATGAAATTAATTTTACAGCAACATTCCATAAAAAATAAATACAAAATTTTAAACAACTTATATGATACATAATAAATGTTTGTCTAACAACCAAGAATTAATTAATGAAATCATTTATAAAGTTTTAAATATATTATAAAATGAAAATAATATTATAATTAATTTTACATGAATGAGGGTCAAGATTTTAGTTTAATTAATTTAGGTTTTTGAAAAAGTTCATGTTTATTTATTATTTATGTATTTTGATTTCATATATTTTCAATCATTTTCAAATATTTTTATCTAATTACTGTTAAAATATTATCACATGTTATATCTAACAATAAAATAAGTACGAAATATTATGAGCAAATCGTTAATACGTTTTATTTTTCAGTGAATTGCGCAAAAATCAAGTAATACTTGTTCAACATGAAAGTTTCTTTACATACGAGTGAATTTTTTTACATATTGGTGAAAACATCTTTACACTGAAAACACTGACTAACTTTTCATGTCTAAGATAGTCAACATTTACATCATCAAATTGACTAGCCTTTGTTAACAGTACACATTTTTTTGTTGATTAAATCAACTTTCTTGTGGTTCAATCAAAATTGCATCACATTGTATCAATGTACTTTTATTTTCAAGTAATATATCCAGAAACAATATACAAAAACATATAAAGCAAGGAGAAACAAAAATATGTCTGATCATAAAACCAAAGACGAGAATCTATATCTTTGATCTACAGTATAACATAGCTTTGCTGTTTCTATTCATATAAAAAACGAATTAATTGAGGAGAAAAAAGTATTTACAAATTTTGGTAAAGAAAACAGGTCTTCTGCTTGACTTGAGTTTTCAGGTCCTTAGGCATGATTTATGTGGTTCAATCATAGTCTTAAGCTATTTTCATCTTGTAAACGTATTCAATACGAAAACGTATTTCACTGAGATAAAAAAATTATAACTAAACACAATGAATACACAAACTTGATTATCAGATTTTGTTGTAAACGTGTTTCAATACAAAACGAATCATTATAAAATTAATTTTAAAGACTTATACATTGAGCATGTATATGTACTTATTTTCATTCAAAGTAATTTATATCATAATAATGTAATAGACACCTTTCTACCAATATAATTTAGACTTTAGATTTTACTTTATTCTTGAACAATACAAGAAGTCAATAAAGCACACAATTGGTTAAGTAAGGAATACTTAGAATAATCACAATTCAAATCATAAAAATTACAATTAATATCAGTTTATTGGCATGCATAACACATTCATAATAAAAAACACATATATAATAAAATATTCAATATATTCACAATAGCTAATCAAAAAGGTCAATAATAATGTATTTACTATTTTGCCGAAACAAGTTATTCCTGAAGTTCAAACTTATTTTATGTTTTAGTTTTCTCCGTTTTTGTGTTGTTTGCTGTAATTCCGTTCATGAAGTTTTCATCTATAAATTTATGAAATATAAGTTTACATACTCGAGTTATTTTCCAAAAATAAATTCCGTTGGTGTTGTGCATGGTCATACACCATCCAATCGTGTCTTCATGTAGCATGCAATAGACAAAATTGTTGCTTACGAAAATATTTAGTTTAATAAAATTAAATCAATCACTCAAGTTGACTAACATGGGTGATTAGCAGTGCTGAGTTAACCATCAAGCAAACAAGCCTTAAGGCTAGCCAAAAATACAGACCAAAAAACTTCAGTAGACATGCATATAATTGGTACTGTAGTCTTAGCTATGGCGCCAAACTAGAATATAGGATTACATGTTAAATTCACATTTGAAGGAAAATTAAACCTAGTTTCAACATAGTGTATTGTTACCTGTTTTCCTGTCTTTCTGACCAAGGGTTTACAGATTGGTTGATTGTGGCTAATTACTTAAAAGACCATTAAATCACTCCAAATCACATCAAATCAGTTCTGACAATATGTATGCAGAGTGTTCACAATATGTTGTAAAATTGTTCTGTCAAGTTTGGTTACTACATTCAATTTTCTCTGTGAGAGAGGTTTCGCTCTTCAAGATGTTAATGAAATTGTTGGTTCAAGAGAAAATGGTAATCTATTGAGTATCTTGGAGCTGTTTGGGTAATTTGATCCATGTTTACCCAGCACATCGCTGATGTGGTCACACTTCATATTTGTCAAAAATATTTGCATTAAAGCCGTATCTTTTTTGAAGCGCCTGTGTGCATTCTTTGTAGTAATAAACATCATCAGTGTGTCTTGATGAGGTATATTGAAAAGTAGTCTGAATTCCTTGTTTCAAAACACCCATCGGATACTCGGCGGTCTGCTTGAATTGATGCAGTTTTCAGGAGGTACCACCCGTTTTAAAGTGTTTTCTAGGAGATATCCGGGGATGTTACTCAAAATGACAGCATAATAAATGAAACAGATGCATTGGCCAAACACATGGACACCATTGAAGTTACCTTAATGTTTATACTTCGGAATTACATTTTGCCGCGTTTCAATTGGAGTAATTAGTTGTTGCAAAGTTCCACTATCGAATTAATATAATTTACTGATATGCTGAAGAGCTTGGATACATTATTGGATGAATGTCGAGAGAAGTTTGACTATTATGAGCAGTATACATGTGTAGCTTATGACAGCAGCACATACAAATGCAGTGGAAAACATTTCGGGCCAGCAAAAATTGCAAGTGAACATCTCTTATGGCATCATCGATCAACTGAAGAGTGCACTTCAGAAACATATTGAGGCATATACCATTGTATTGCAAAGGTTCAGTATTTTGACTACCTATGACTCCATGTCTGATGAAGATATTGATGTTTGTATTACATGACTTGTTGGTGAGTAATTGAGGGACATGTTTCTGATTTCCCAAACGAATTTCGTTAATTCAAATAATGTCATAAAAAGCAAAGACGCAGTGAAACAGCAGAGCTAGCAATCCGAATGTTCTTGTCTCTAATGGCTACCAAGTGCTCAGGGGAGCACTTGCTTTCCCAACTGAAAACAATTAAATATGTTAAGCCATAACGATGGTATACTGGCCCTTCTGTGCCTTGAAAGTGAGTTGATCCATAAGATTGACTTCAAGAAATTAATTGGCCAATTTACAGTCATAAAAGTGCACAAAGTTATAATGTAGCTATATTTATAATAAACAATGTCAAAAATATTGTTTGTGTTAAACTTGTATGTAGTAAGTTTTCTGTTGCTGAATAAAACATTTTTCTTCAGATGGTGAGTGGTGAACTCAAAATATCTGTATTTTAGGGCGCTTATCAAAATGTGTCTTAGGGCCACAGAGCCTGAATCCACCACTAATGATTGATTCATCTTTCACTATACTATAGATGCTATGGAATGGTTAGAATTATGTTTTAGTGTTGTTAGTGCTGTGAAAAAGTCGGATAGCGGCGTTGGTAAAAATTTTGCATGTATTTAGCATGCACACACACATAAATATTTTGTATTTAGTTGGCTTAAGCTTACCATAGAATATCTACATTGACTATATGAAAGGACAATACAAATTTTGCCACTATAACGTACTTAGATAGAAAATATAGAGCCCAAAGCAAAGTAACATTATATTAATGTAGCATAAATAACAACTAATGGATAATGAAGAGGCGACATTATGTATGTTTTAATAACTAATGTAGCTAATCAATAGTCAAATGTTTCCTCATGAAATGACTTGTAAGCTCAAAAAGTAAAAACTCATTACTGGACTTATAGAATACTCCGGAGTATTTTATAAATACTAAACAAAAAATACTTATAAAATGATTTAATTTACAGCTGACTTAAATATAGTATCAAGATTGTAGTCAAATTTAACTTCGATGATAAATACGTAACCTTTTTGCTATTTGCAAGAATGAAGAACCTAACGTTTTTCATTATGAAATTTTTTATTGTCATTGTGACATAAGGCATTTTTCTCATTTTAAATGGAAATTGCGGATGAAACGGATGTTTTATCTAAGCTTTTCAAAACAGTTGTTTATAAATTGAATCTCGTCTTCCTGAAAACTACGCTGTAATATCTCAAAGTCTTAAATATAGATTTACTATTGTACTTTAATTTTTAAGTTTGTATTATTTCTTATTAAACAAAGTCGTATTATGATTATTATGTTACACTCATCATCATCATAACCTTACATATTTTTTGTACATCACTATAACCAGAGCTGACATATGGTACAGAATTTACCGTAATAAGGCATGATATCAAAATTATTATCATACAGAACTATGTTACTGTTTTCTAGGAATTGGCATAGAAAACCGTAACGTAGTTTTGTATTGTAGTTTATTGGTATCATTACCACATAAATATGTTAAATAAAAAAATGTATGATACCATATACCAACCTATCTAAAGTTTTATTTTTTATTATTTTTGCAGATGTCTCCTCCGAGGGATCATAAATTCTCTCTATTCAGGACTTATTGGCTGGTTTGGGCAGTTTTGTTTCAGGCTGCGGTGCATGTGGACTGCCCAAGAGGATTTACGGCCAGGTAAGAATTTTTGTAGATGTTAACATTTAAACCATTTCTTGAAACACCGGCGATACATTAGTCTAATGGCTCAATCCATCTTATGTAACACCATTGATACAAATGTTTTTAATAAATTTATACAAACAAGTAATTGCCTATAAAAATTTATTAAAAACAAACCAAATTTATATGTATCACTTGTTTTACATAAGTTGGAATAAGCCATTAGACTTCTGTACCCCCAATGTTACAAGAAACGGTTAAACTATCAATCAAGACTAACATATGTTACGGTATTTACCTTCCTTATGGTAGTTACATAATTATGTTATTGTTTGCTATGATATATGTAGATCTGTATTGACATTTAAAAATACTAATAATCTTTTTAATTCATAAATATTTCATAAATCTTGTATGGATATATTTTCTATAACCAAATGCAATAATATTAGAATAATAATCTGAAGAAACAGATTCCTTCTAAATCTATTCTATGATTGTTAACATAACTTTCGAATATATCGAAACAAAAATATTAAGAATCTCTTCAGTACACAAGAAATAATTTAAAAAAATTATTTGAAACAAACTTTGTGCATAACATTTATTATATACTCGATTTCACAAAACCAAAAAAAATCAGGATTAGAACTAAAAAATAAATTGCATGTGGTGTTCTTAACATATTTTTCCGTTACATTTCAAATAAAAATTCTAAGTGAAGTCGTAAATAAAAATTATTAAAAAATGCCATCTGGAATAAAAGGCAATTTATTAAATAGATTCAATCTTATTGAAAGTGTATTATTAAGTGGATTTTTTCCTGTGAATATACAACAATTCCAAAATGAGAATGTTATGTGAGTTATTTTATTTAGTAATTGTGTTGTACTATCGTCCAAAAAAAAGAGTCCTCATCAGCAAAAAATATTTGAAATACACATATATAATTGTAAACATTAAATACAATTGTAAACTTTAAATATAATTGTAAACATTAAATATAATTGTAAAAATTAAATACAATTGTAAACATTAAATATAATTGTAAATATTACATACAATTATAAACATTCAATATAATTGTAAACACTAAATATAATTGTAAACATTTAATATTATTGTAAACTTTAAATATAATTGTAAATGTTAAATATAATTGTAAACGTTAAATACAATTGTAAACATTAAATATAATTGTAAACATTAAATACAATTGTAAACATTAAATATAATTGTAAATATTACATATAATTATAAACATTCAATATAATTGTAAACACTAAATATAATTGTAAACATTTAATATTATTGTAAACATTAAGTACAGTTGTAAACAATAAATATATTTGTAAACATTAAATATAATTATAAACATTAAATATAGTTATAAACATTAAATATAATTGTAAACATTAAATATAATTGTAAACATTAAATATAATTGTAAACATTAAATATAATTGGAAAAATTAAATATAGTTGTAAGCAATAAATATAATTGTAAACATTAAGTATAGTTATCAACATTAAATATAATTGTAAACATTAAACATAAATGTAAACATTAAATATAATTAGAAATATTAAATACAATTATAAACATTAAATATAATTTTAAACATTAAATATAATTGTAAACATTAAATATAGTTGTAAACATTAAATATAATTGTAAACATTAAACATAATTGTAAAGATTAAATATAATTAGAAATATTAAATACAATTATAAACATTAAAGATAATTGTAAACATTAAATATAATTGTAAACATTAAATATAATTGTAAATATTAAATACAATTGTAAACATTAAATATAATTGTATACGTTAAATATAATTGTAAACGTTGAATATAATTGTAAACATTAAATATAATTGTAAAGATTAAATATAATTGTAAAGATTAAATATAATTGTAAACATTAAATATAATTGTAAGCATTAATTATAATTTTAAACATTAAATATAATTGTAAACATTAAATATAGTTGTAAACATTAAATTTAATTGTAAACATTAAATATAATTGTAAACATTAAATATAATTATAAACATTAAATATAGTTATCAACATTAAATATAACTGTAAAAATTAAATATAATTGTAAACATTAAATATACTTGTAAAAATTAAATATAGTTGTAAACATTAAATATAACTGTAAACATTAAATATAATTATAAACATTGAATATAGTTATCATCATTAAATATAATTGTAAACATTAAATATAATTGTAAACATTAAATATAATTGTAAACATTAAATATAATTGTAAACATTAAATATAATTTTAAACATTAAATATAATTGTAAACATCAAATATAATTGTAAACATTAAATACAATTGTAAACATTGAATATAAGTGTAAACATTAAATATAATTGCAAACATTAAATATAATTGTAAGCATTAAATATAATTGTAAAGATTAAATATAATTGTAAACATTAAATATAATTGTAAACATTAAATATAATTATATACATTAAATATAATTATCAACATTAAACATAATTATAAACGTTAAATATAATTATGAACATGAAATATAATTGTAAACATGAAATATAATTGTAAATATTAAATATAATTGTAAACAATAAACATAATTGTAAACATTAAATGTAATTGTAAACATTAAACGTAATTGTAAACATTAAATATAATTCTAAACATTAAAAAATAATTCTAAACAATAAATATAATTATAAACATTAAATATAGTTATCAACATTAAATATAATTGTAAACATTAATATAATTGTAAGCATTAAATATAATTGTAAACATTAAACATAATTATAAACATTAAATATTGTTATCAACATTAAATATAATTGTAAACATTAAATATAATTGTAAATATTAAATATAATTGTAAACATTAAATATAATTGTAAGCATTAAATATAATTATAAACATTAAATATAATTATAAACATTAAATATAATTATAAACATTAAATATAATTATAAACATTAAATATAGTAATAAACATTAAATATAATTGTAAACATTAAATATAATAATGAACATTAAATAAAATTATAAATATCAAGTAAAATGAAAAAAATGATTTCAGGTTCATGGCGAACATGTGGGCAATGTTTGCGGTGGTCTTCCTCGCCATCTACACCGCCAATTTGGCCGCCTTCATGATCACGAGGGAAGAGTTTCACGACTTCTCCGGCATCAACGACACGCGGGTGAGTGTGGAAAATCGTCTACGAGATCGTACATTGAAATATTTGACTAACATTCATGTCTAAGATAGTCAAATTGACTAACATTCATGTCTAAGATAGTCAAATTGACTAACATTCATGTCTAAGATAGTCACATTGACTAACATTTATGTCTAAAATAATCAAAATTGACATCATCAAATTGACTAACCTTTGTTAACATTACACACTTTGTTGTTGATTCAATGAACTTTTTTCTGATTCAATCAAAATAGTATTACATTGGTGGGATGTGTAGACATAAATGATAGTCAACTGTTTCCAGTGTATAAAATTTATGTTATTATTGCATGGACTTTAATTTCACAGTTGTTGTTATATTAAACAAAGAAATAACTTTACTTGATGATCATAGTGTTATTAATCAATATAGAAATGATTTAATTGCTTAGTACAGATGACAAAAACAAATAAATGTTTTTTTTAAATTTTTAAATGATGTCTTATATGTTTGGGCTCGATTTTTTTTATTAATCTAGTGTTTATATGTAATTATTTAAAGGTGAAAATGATTAATTTTTTAAAACTTCATGATGTCGAAAGTTTATTTCCTGATTAAATTTGTGTTCGTCATTGTTGTTGTTATTCTTATTGTTGTTGTTGTTGTTGTTATTGTTATTGTTGTTTGTTTTTGCTATTGTTGTTGTTATTGTTATTATTGTTATTGTTATTGTTATTGTTATTGTTATTTGTGTTGTTATTGCTGTTATTTTTGTTATTGCTGTTATTGTTGTTAATGATGATATTTTTTTTCTGTCCAGAGGGCCTCCGAGGCTAGGCACAGTGGGCAGTTTGGTATTAGGCGAGTGTTTGGATCTGTTTTGGTTAGGTATCCTTGTAGGTGTGGGGATCTATTTGTTCTGAGCTGTGCCAGTGTTCTGCGTATGTTGTGTGGGAGTGATTGTTCGGTGTTGTTTATGTCTGGGGCGGGTCTGTTGAGGGCTTTGTTGTCCTGTCTGGCGTTTGTGTAGTTGATGACTATTAGTGTGTGTCTGTCTTACAGGTGTTGTTTGATGGTTTGGTATGTGGTCTGTTGGGGGTGGTGTCCATGTTTAATGTGTAGTTATTGTTGTTGTCAAATATTGTCTGTTTCATGTGTCTGGGGTTTGTCTGTTGTTGTGTGATAGGGTGTAGTGGGTGGTTTGCATGTTGGGTTATTTGTCTTTGTTGTGAGGCATGTAGTTTGAGGTGGATTTTGATGAGGAGGGTTACGGTTTTGTATGGTTTGTAGTGTGTTGATGTTTGTGGGTGATGTTATAGGTGACCATATAGTGTTGGCGTATTATATTATGGGTCTGGTGATTGTTTTTATGTGGTTAGTAATGTCTATTTTGTTTTTCCCCAATGTGTTGTAGTGAGGGCCTTCATCATGTTTATTATTTTTTTTGTTTGTGTTTTTGTTGCCTCAATGTGTTTGGAGTATGTCAGTTTTGGG
>JARUHE010347178.1:0-10225 GCA_031471125.1 Archaeomysis grebnitzkii | reverse complement strand
ACTATGAAATTCAATAAAAAGATAAAAAAAAACAAGTTAAACAGAACAATTTCAAAGAGTTATCGCAATATAAATTGAAATTACAAATAATTTATTTCATAAAAAGTTAAAAAATTCTCCATTATGATTTAATTCAATTATTTTTATAAATGTATTACATCCTTCTCCTCCTTCGCATGCCAATCTGTGTTTGAATACGACGATGAAACTTAACTAAGAAAAACAATCATTTTAGTTTAGCTTTTGAATGATTTGTATTTTCCTACACTGCATTTATTTATTACTGCTGATTTATAAATTTAAAGTTTTTTAATATTTGTTTGTGAAATGAACAATTATTTAAAAATTCTAGGAAACAATAATCAAAATTTATTTAAAGTTTAATAAAACAACAAATAGAAGTGGGAAGAATCACTATTAATAGGAAATAATAGATCTGGTGAACATGAAGGCCATTGACATATTGTTGAGTTATACAATAATTAATGAGGTCTGCCAGGCCTGTCTGCTGCAAACAACCACTGACCCATCTGTACGATTGTGGTGACAGCGTGGTTAATACGAAGCAAGAAAGTGATTCAGCCACAAATTATGTTTTTGAACTTTTACTATTACTTTATTTTGTTTCATTTAAATGTATTGTTCTTATTGCAGGTATTACTTGCAACTTTTTCTTTTGCTTTTGGAGATGTAGGAAAACGTACTGCACATGTCTCCGTATCTCATGGCACACCCACTCACAAAGCTCCAAGCCCTTACCATCCTCCATCCTACAAAGCACCCGTGTACAGCAATGACCCACCCAAGTGTGCAAATGCCACCACTAAGCCATGGTGTCTTACTGATGATGAATACCCCACCTACGAAATCAAGCACGCTGCTGAATACCATAATGATAAGCTTCATAAACTTTATGCTGATGTAGCAGATCTAAATACAGAGCTTTCTGTTGCAAGGCCAAAAACCCTTGAAGAAGAGACATACCTTTGCCCCTCAGAAACATCTTATGTTAAGCCTTTGAGAGCAATCAACACCGAAGGAAGATGGAGAGTAATTGTGAACAATATTGAGGCTCACTACATCACATACACACAAACAACCCGCATTGAAGAATGCACATCTGCTGGAGATGCTTGCCCACACGTGCCAACTTGTCACGATTCGAGATGTCTGCAGAAACATGTCTACCACCGATTCCTTGTTTATGATTCATATGATCAATATTTCCCATTCGCCATCGAAACTTTCAAACTACCAGCCTCATGCGCTTGCTTTTTATCAGAATCAGTTTTTGATCACTAGATTATAATTCTGTGATACCACAATTCTCATCCTTCATATTTCAAGACTTAATTCTTGCTTTAATATTCTGAACTCTGTTATGTAATAGTTAAGGTATATTTAGAAGGGAGAGTTTTGAACCATTGCATGTATATGAAGAAAGCAGTTCTCTAGTCATTTGCCATATTTAATTTGATGTTATATAGTATATGTAACTTCAGCTCTCGTACGAAATAGAACATTTATTAATAAATGGTATTTTCAATTTGTTTAGTTCCTTTTCCCCCAAAGCAAATTTTCAATAAAAATGCTTTAAGAATGAAATTAAAAGTCTTCTGTTTTTCAAGTTTATTTATACAAAATTTGAAAAAAAATTCGTCATATGAACTAAAATATGACTCGTATTGTACAAATGATAATGGCGTAAGAAACAATTTTGTGATCTGGTATTGTACACAGCATTATCATTATAATGCCAATAACACTGTCAAGGTAAACGAAACATATCACAATTCAAGGTTATTTAACACAAATATTGAAAAAATGTAAAGATTACAACAGGAAAAATTAGAAATGAAATGAAGGATATAAAATACTTCAAGTGCTACTCAAGTTTCAAGCCTTTTGCAGAAAAAACTGAAAGCAATGAGATTTAATTTATAATTATTCAAATAATAATCAACAAATAAAATTTATTTGTATGAAAATAAACAATTTCCTCGATAAAATTAGCATGAATAATAGTCATATGTATTTCTATGTTTCAAATTGGACAACAAATAAAAAACTTAAAAAAACTTTACAATTTCCATAACAATATTGATATGAAAAACAGTGAAAAAGTCATTATACTAACATTCATACAAAGTATCCTATTTGATGTTTACATTTCTTGGAACACCAAAATCTATTTTGTGACAAAGGCAGGATGAACAAACTTTTTTCCACCTTTTGCAGCAACAGGAACATATCGTGCTCGCTTTGCTTGTTGTGCTTGCGGTGTTTGTTGTGGATGCAATGTTGCTTGTTGCATTTGATTTGGTTGAAATGCTTGTTGAGCTTTTGCAGTCAATGGTCGGTTTTGAACATTAGTTGAGATATGAGACTGAAAAAAAACATTACTTATGAATCAACTTTTAAATAAAATAATCATTTGACATTTGAATTGATTTCTCAGCAATGTACAATCAATTGATTAGTTTCAGTTTCATATATTTATAACTGAATAAAAAAGACGCAATAACAAACAATGAACAAAACAGAATTACAAATAAGTTTCAATGAAAACACCAAGTTCACATAACCAGTCTAACATGTGAATTTACTTTTATTTAGTGAACATTATAAACTGATTTACCAAATCATTAGCTTACCTTATTTGAGCCTTTCATTGCATGTGACGCCAGTATGGGAATAATGCCACTTTGCAAAGTCTCAATTTTAAGGTCCTTTATTTCAAACTTTTCAAACACTTCTTTCATCTGAGTGCGAAACTGTGAACAAGAAAATTTGATATTTATGTTTATGCAAAAAATTGATTAATGGAAATAAATTTCAAGAAATCAAATATTAAAAAGACAATTATCAGGTAACAAAAAAATCAAAAATATATTTCCAATGAGTATTTAATATGTATTGAGATATCATTTCAAATAATTAAAAGTCCTTTTGAGGACATACTTCGTTCAAAACATTTCCGTCATTGGCTGCGAATGGTTCAGGTAAAAGAAGTTCTTTTGGCACGAGATTGATTCCAATAAGCACTGCAAATACCAAATATTTAATCAATTCAATCGATATTCAATATTTAATGTTCCAGCCTCACAAATTATACAACTTTCAAAAAATGCAATAATGTGAAAGGTTACAAAATTTGAACATAAACTTTTTACCTTATAATAGGAAATTGAACACAAGCTATCATTTATTAATCTTGCTATATTGCATACAAGCTTTGGCTATCATCCTTTAAGAATCTACTATTCCGAAAAGTTAACAACTGAAGGCAAACGTTGGATACATTGATTGCCATTATGTCTAGATATTCAACATTTATAAAATGAAGCGTGGCATAATTATGATTAAATCAAATAGGGAGTAAAATAAATATCCACATATAACACACAAGAGGTGGACTATAATTATCTACACAAAAAGAGGGCGCGGCATAAATATACACGTAAATACAAATGGGCTTGACATAATTACCATTACATAAAATAGAGATTGAAATAAACACCAGGGATTGATTATAATTATCTACACAGAAAGGGGCGTGGCATAAATATACACGTACATAAAAATGGGCATGGCATAATTGTCATTACATAAGTATGGAGCAAAACAAATATCCACATGTAATAAAGAGTGAATTATAATTATCCCCACCAAAAAGGGGCGTGGCATAAAGGTACACATAAATAAAAAGGGACATGTCATAATTATTTAGGTAAATAAAAATGTGGCGTGTCTCACCTTTATTGAAGGCATACAGGATGACGTGTGTACGCACACTTTCCCCGACCAAGTTTCCACCGTTGACGACGCGACACAGCAGCGCCTCGTCATTCTCCTGTAGCAGCCCTACCAGGGCACTGATTCTCTGAAATTTCAATTGCGGTTCATGTGAAGGTTTTAAGTGTTCAACGTAACCCACATTTTTGAGTTCCAAGGTGTTTGAGTAGATGTTTAAGGAAAATAAACTATTTAGGACTCATTTGATCACAGAAAAACAAATCAAAAATATTTTAATATGAAACATCCTACCCTGGTAATGTTGGAAAACGTACATACATGGTGATGAAAAATATTTTTTTATTTCAAAGAGGACGTTCGTTTTTGATTGCTTTCGATTATTTTTAAGTTTTTATTGCAGAAAAAGGCCACTTTGGGCTAATGTTTTGGTTAAAAAAAAGACGAAAAAATAATGAAGGACAAAAAAACTAGTTTTTAGCATCATGTGTACATAAAACGGTTTTTGGTGCATATGAATCTAGCTTTAAATGTTCAACTAGGTAGCTGGCAAACAAAAACCTAGGATTTGTTCAAACATTTTACAAAACATCAACACCAGCCTAAATGTTGGCTTTTATTACAGCATAGGCCGGCATAATTTCAATTTATTGGTGGTAAAAACTCTAGCAACATCTAATAAGAAAGTATTAAAATATAGAATATTTCATATTCAAAGGGCAGCCATTATTTATTTTTAGCTTTAGATTTTTACAAGAGGGATACATTTCGCCTGATCATAATTGTGATACCAAAAAAAACCTGAAATGAATTTGTTCATAAAAAAAATTTAATATAATAGGGCATCCATCAACCAGAGGAAACAAATGGTTTCAGCAACGCCGACTCTACTACGGCCTTTCACATCGAAACCTTAGTTACACAATACGTTTTCGACTCATCTTTTCTTGTTACAGGATTAACTTTCTTGTCATTTCAATCAATGTTAACAAAGTTGATCAAAGATGAAGAAAGGTTAAGTCGAGATCACGGTTTGGGTTGGTATCTATGCTACCAGTTGTGTTTCCAATGGTTTTTTGTAACTAACAAAAATTCCTGGCAGGTGTGTACAAGGCCTGTAGTAGAGTCAGCGTTGGTTTCAATAAAAGAAAAAAACCAACGCCGACTCTACTACAGGCCTTTGACATCGAAACCTTAGTTACACAATACGTTTTCGACTTATTTTTTCTTGTTACGGATTAACTTTCTTGTCGTTCAATCAATGTTAAAATAGTTGATCTACGATCAACAAAGTTGATCAGAGATGAAGAAAGGTAAGTCGAGATCACATTATGGTTTGTATCTATGCTACCAGTTGTGTTTCCAATGGTTTTTGTAACTAGCAAAAAATCCTGGCAGATATATACAAGGCCTGTAGTAGAGTCGGCGTTACATAAAACATACATAAATAAATAAAAAGTAAAATAAGTAAAATAAATAAAACATAAATAAAACGTAAGTAAATAAATAAACAAATCTGAAAATGTTTTATTTATTTTTTAATAAACAAAACAATGTTTGAGAATGGAATTTTCATTTTTGCCAGTTGTGGAGGGCTCCTACTTTTTAGATGGTATAACCAACGCCGACTAGACTACAGGCCTCCAGTGTTACTTCTCATAACATTTATATTACAAAAAACATTGGAAACATAACTGATAGCATTGATACCAACCATAATCGTGTTATCGACCTAATTTTTCTTCATGTCTGATCAATTTTGTTGATCAGAGATCAACTACTTTAACATTGATCGAACGACAAGAAAGTTAATCCCGTATCAAGAAAAGATGGATCGAAAACGTATTTTGTAATAGGGATTTGGATGTGAAAGGCCTGTAGTAGAGTCGGCGTTGGTATTAATATACCACAGACCATATGTGGTTATAATTCTTTCTGGTATGGTACTAACGAACATAATTTGAGCATATTGAATAAAACAAATATGCAATTCCTCCAAAAATGAATATAAATGAAACTTTGTAGTTTATGAAATAATCAACGTCTCCAAAATATTAAAAAAAATATGATAGTAATACAATTTTGAGGTCATAGAACCATAACCAAAGCAGGGGAAAAATTCGCTTCAACTACAATCTTAAATGTCTCTTTAAAAGAGAATTACAAAGATGGCGGAGATTAACTCTGCAACGCCTGAATAAAAATTGTCATAAGGTCTGTAATACGATAGAGTTTGCATTAAAGATAAACCTTACTAAACGTCACTAATTCGTCCCAACGCGCATTAATGTTTAACTAGTTTAGCATTGAAAGTCGAGTCAAATTGAATGCAGATACAGTCTAAGTACATTCATAAATCAAAATTATTGTTTCAATTTTTAATAACACAAATACACATTTTTTTATTCAGAATTTTTTTTATAAATATATTCTTGTTCGATAAGTAGTGTCAAATTTCTTAAATTATTGTACATTTTATATGGCCAGTTGAAGCATAAACCGTACGACCAAACAAATAATTCACAAGAAACAATTAAAGTGTATGACCAAACAAATAATCCGAATATACAAGAAACAATTAATGTTTATGACCAAACAAATAACTTACAAGAAACAATTAAAGTGTATAACCGAACAAATAATCCGAATATACAAGAAACAATTAATGTGTATGACCAAACAAATAACTTACAAAGAACAATTACAGTGTATAACCGAACAAAAACTTCACAATAAACAATTAAAGTGTATGACCAAACAAATAATTTACAAGAAACAATTAAAGTGTATGACCAAACAAATAACTTACAAGAAACAATTAAAGTGTATTACCAAACAAATAATTTACAAGAAACAATTAAAGTGTATAACCGAACAAAAACTTCACAATAAACAATTAAAGTGTATGACCAAACAAATAACTTACAAGAAACGATTACAGTGTAATACCAAACAAATGACGTACAAGAAACAATTAAAGTGTATGACCAAACAAATAATTTACAAGAAACAATTAAAGTGTATAACCAAACAAATAATTTACAAGAAACAATTACATTGTATGACCAAACAAATACTTTACAAAAAAGAATTAAAGTGTATAACCAAAAAAATACTATACAAGAAACAGTTAAAGTGTATGACCAAACAAATAATTTACAAGATTAGACCAGGGGATTCAGTCTCACAATGGGGATGACCCAAAAAACTACAATAGTAATGAATTATATACCAAATTATAAAGCTCGTGCACTCCTCTATAATATACCAAGGTTCTACCAAAATCTAATAAGTGGAATCCATTTTTCTACACGTTTTAAAATAACTGATTCTATGTGTTGAGAAGTAATCATTTCTGCTCGTACGATAGTTTTTCAAAAATGTTATCTATCTAGGGTACCTTGCTTATGTTTTAAACATACATAGCTAAATATAAATGTATATTTATTTATAATTAGTTATTCTGCGTACATAATAATTTTATTTTGAATTGGGTAAGTTGTGGAAATGCATCCACCTATGATTTAAAGCTCATTTATATTATAATACATTCGGTTTACAAATTTTGAAGGAAGTAATTATAATTTGTTTGATAGGTGGACGCATTTTTGCAACTTACGCAACTTACTTTATATATTATATTTTAAACATTATTTGAACGGTTACAAAAAATATTAGCTTTTACTATGATGATCAGATTACAATCCATAATCTTATCAATCATATGCGTTCATTAAATGATCTAACTTGCATATGTCTGCAACCACCCCAGGAAGTACCACTACGCTCATGTAATAACATTTGATTAGTCCCAATGGTTAGAAGCTCATCTGATAGTAGAAAGTCAGATAGATAGCTCTGAGCTGCACTCTGTAGTTGCCTGTCTGAGGGGCTTTCATGCGAAACGAGAATGTGCTGAAGGTGATCTATGCAAGCAGCCCCGCCGCGCCGATTACATATTGTCAGGTACGGCTGTGTTTCGATCTGTTGGAGCTCAATTAATTAGGGATGCTTCCCTTCACTCTTCTTGCTGCTTAAGTCCTTGGTGTAACACTTCCAGGTGAAAATAAAGTACCGGACCTTTACATGGAAATTGAAGATGTAGCGACTACCACCACTCTTGATGCTACTGAAGATGCGAATTTGATGAACAGCAAAGTTTTTCAAAGTCATGATACCAGAAATGGCAAAACATTACAACAATAATTTATTTAACTGAATAAGGATTTATTTGGTACTTAACTCGATTCAAAAGTATGGCAAAAAGCAGAAACAGAGATTAAAAACTACTCGGTTTATTTTAGCTTCCTGTTTTGACAGATAACGGTATAAAAATATCTTGATAATGTAGATGTAAATTTTGTTGGAAAGCGAGATCATAGACTACCCTAAAAATCTTCATTATTAAAATTGGAGATAAAAAAAGCACTAAACGGCTGATTAATATCAAAACAGGCAGAAAACACGACGATAATTTCCGACTGGGTACCTAATTTCATGTACAAACTCTTATCAGAAGAAACAACTATTAATGACATTGAGGAAGATCGAGTTTTGTCAAGTACAATGTACAATGTGTGTTGCAAAAACTGCAGTTCTCTGGTTTCAGTGTATGGAAATAGTGGATCTGCTTTGAATATTCATCAAAGCTTAACGCCTAGGCAACTGGGACCTTCATCTTCAAAGCTTGTATGAAATGTTACATCTATTTGCAGTCTTTGGACATAGATTGTACCTAAGGAGTGTGCATATATACTTTCAGAAGATGGTAAAGCCTAATTAGCAATATCCTAAAGTCTACCAAAACTTCAAAGAAGACCTCCATGTTATTCGTCAGTCTGGTCGGGGTTGGTATGGGTTATCCCCAGGTCAAGTCATTGAACAGTGTATTATAAGGAACCTTAAAGTTACAGGTGGGTTAACCAGGGTCAATGAGTTCTCTGAAACTCAGAGCATTTTGTGAATTTCTCCAGGCCAGCATGTGCAGAGATTAACAGATCCTTACAACAACTCACTAAAGTGAAGTACAACACAGCTGAGCAGCACAAAAATATCACTGATTAAAGAGTTTCAATAGATGATAAAGACACACATGAAGTGCTACTCTACCTATCCCAAAGAAATTCATTCTCAGCTTAGGCCTTTCTAAGGAATATTTCAACAATAGTTACAGAACCTCTATATGTGAATGTATACGAAAATGTATCTTGACATATGCATGGAGAGAAACCTTGTTAAATTATTTATATTCCAGAAAAAGGACCAAACAAATAACTTACAATAAACAATTCAAATGTATTTTTAGAATATTCAATAATAATAATAATAATAATAAATAATAATAATAATAATAAACAATTCAAGTGTATTTTTAGAATATTCAACTATTACTGAACGTCTCACTTTCCGAAGCTCAACCATGTGATATTCTAACAATAAATTTAAATTTCTTTTAACCTTACTTATTTTAACCTTAATTAACCTTAATTATTCTAACAATAAATTTAAATTTCTTTTAACCTTAATTATATACCATTTTTGAAACATAATTTGCACAAAAATAAACAAACTTAAAAGTTTGAAACTCAAATAAATTTCTGAACATTAAGTCCTTTTTTGTAACATCAAAGTTATAAGTCGGTTTGGCTTCCCTTCAAGCCACCGTTGGGTAACTGAACGCGGCTATGTGCCTTTAAGATCTGTTTGTGCTAAGCTTGCCGCAACTTCGATGAAGCACCATATGTTGGTTGCAAGCCTTTATGGTAGATACACATCACCTGTTGTGGGTAATAGTATTACAAAGGATATGGGAAGCGTGACAGAGATTGATTCAGTTGGAGCAGAGTTGATATATGAAAGCCGTAAGCACTATTATTATAAAGTCTGTCAAATACTCACATTGAAATATTAAATAACACATTTTTATGTTTCGTTAACCAACGTTTATTTCGACCAAATATAAATGTTTAATAAAATTATTTTTAATACTAGATTTAATATCCTTTAGCTCTTTGGACAACAACTATTTTGTGCTGGAAGGTTACGGTAAAATTATTTAAATTATGAAAGTTGAATGCAAAATATATTATTAACGAAAACGTATTTTTTGTAAAACTACAATTTACTAATCATAATAAAAGGCTTAAACTTAATAACTTCAACAAACAATGAGATTATTTATTGTTACTCAGTTCAAAAAATTATTTAAACTATAACGTAAGTTTTATCTCATATTTTGGAACACAAAATAAATTCTTGTTCAAATACATAAGAAGATTAAATACAAATTTATTTGATGTTTAGAATTAAAAATGTAAATTATTATGAGTGAAACAAACAATTAATTTCACATAGAAAAAAAATGAAGTTTTATAAAAATTGTCTGCTTATGACAAAACATAAAATAATAATAATAATAATAATAATAATAATAATAATAATAATAATAATAATAATAATAATAATAATAATA
>JARUHE010347167.1:0-10225 GCA_031471125.1 Archaeomysis grebnitzkii | reverse complement strand
TGCCTTAAAACTGTTCACAGACTAACTATATGAAATTTTCATTAAACTGTTACAACATATATTTTCTTGATTATCCAACTCCTCAGCGAATAAGTGTTGTCTCCGAAAATTAAGTTTATAGAATTGTTCGCAATACTATCAACATTGCAACAAAGATGAGAAGACAAGAACACATACAACATACAATCAAAACTAAGTAAGGACAAGTTCAAAATGAAAATTAACCTTAACCTTAAGAGCAAACTGAAAACCGAAGACAATGTTTTATTTTATCGTTTTATTTCATCAAATATATTTCGCAAAAAGATGCTGCAACTATAATTTTCTCTTGATATAAATCAACTTTTCTTGATTTAAATCGCACGGCACAATGCTATACGATTTTGATTTAAATCAAGAAAAGTTGATATAAACCAAGAAAAAAGGCGGTCAAGAATACGAACAGTTTTTTAAAATAAAACATAATGATCCCTCAACTTTACAATCATAATGTCTTTTTGTATTGATAACTGGACATGCTATGTTATTAATTGTGGCAATTGGTTAATCATTTTGTTTAATCATATCATAGATTTAAAATTAATTTGTCCATTTTTTATCTGATGTTTATGGTATGTATTAAGTTATATTATTATTTTTATTTCCTGTCTATATTTATAATAGCAGATTCATTACCATCGAAGGTGTTTTATTGTACTTTTAATTGCTTCAACTCGCTAACAGAATAGAAAAGAAAATATTAACACTTCAATAGATTGGCCACAAAATCATTCATTTACTTACGAACATTTTCTTACAACAATATTATCATCAAATAATAATATTACAACGAACTATAGTATTTTCCAAATGTTATTGAAAACATTACTCAATAACAAGAAACAGTTTTGTCAGTTTAAAGTGTTTTCAACCTAAAATATGCAATGAACTTGAGAGATGAACATTCTACAAAAACTTAGACTTAATTTGAGTTTATTATTTAAAATTAAAATACAAGATTTTTTTTTAATTATTTAGATAATATCAAAATTTCAAAATTTTAAACAACAACAACAAGTTCTATTCTATGCTCTTTAGATTTTAATTATAAATAAACATTATCTTATTTGACTAGTTTTCTCTATATATAGTTTTAAATAATAGTTACTTTCTTCTCGCATTTTTGAAGGATTTTGGTATGTATTGCATAACAAATACCTACTGGAAATGTTGTTTTGTATGTATACCAAACCGTTTCTAAAATGCAGCAAGAACGTATCTATTATTTAAAACTGTTCATATAGGCCAACATACAATGCGTGGATGCAATTTTTAAGCAATTTTGTTCAATACCAACAAATGTTTACATTTTAGAACATTAGCCCATTAACATGTGAAATACATAACAATACATCAATGCAAATAACCTTGATCAAATTCGTTTTCATAAGTAATGAAAGGTTAAACAATGCAATAATAATCCTTATCAACAATATTGGCCCATTTAAACATGAAATTAATTAGAATTTCTATTAAAAACTATAATGGTATGTGACCAATTCGTCCCTAAATTCGTTGGAAGGCTAAGAAGACATTAGACGAAAATGTTAATTAGCAACAAGTAAATTGAAGCAACCTAACCGCCTTGGGGTACCACGCCCTCTGGTGGTGATCATGACCTTGAGAGAGTTTGAGAAGAGGGCGTGGCCAAGGACAATTCAACATCTTCAGTTTCGACCTTTTTCGTGCACCCTGCATCAATATAAGCAATTTTTGTAATTCAGTTCTTATGACATTATTTTTGAAAGGCGTTTGAGGGTTGAATTTCTATAATGTTTGTTTTCATTAATAATAACAATAATATAATAATAATAATAATAATAATAATAATATAATAATAATAATAATAATAATAATAATAATAATAACAATAATAATAATAATAATAATAATAATAATAATAATAATAATAATATTAATAATGATAACAATAATAATAATAATAATAAATAATAATAATAATAATAATAATAATAATAATAATAATAATAATAACAATAATAATAACATAATCCACATCATAAGCATGGAAGATTATTCAAATTTTATTAAAGGAATTTTTCTTTAAAGTTTCAAAATATTTTGAACGTGAATTTTGTTGCATTTTTAAACATGTGTTTTCTCTTTTCTTGGTGTGCAATTATTTAATTAATTTGTAAACTAGAAAACAGCTAACTTGTAAAAAGTCTTACAAATATGTTACTATTTGTAAATTGAAATTGTAAATATTAGTTTCAAAGGTTACACAAAGATTCGTGAATTTTTAATTTAGAAGTTGAAAATCAAACTCTGGTCACCACAGAACTAGCAGAGAGCTACAGTTCAATATTTTATCCACATTTATGCCCGCAAATAAATGTGAACATTAGGTTGGTATAATACATCCAAATGTCAAATTCCGTTCGAATTACAAGAATGAACAGTTGTGAAAACAAATTGATTGTATGTTGCAGGAAAGAACAAATAAATAATTTTATAAAGAAACGAACTTCCTTTTTTATTATCTTGATTATTCAAAAATAGATTTCTTTGGACTATTCAAAGTAATTGACTGTTGAAATATTTCAAGTTCTTCAGGAATTGAACATCCTGCAGTGTGCAAAAGTCAACGTAATTTCAACTAATTTCATTCAACGTTTTTCAACTTAAAAATGACACTAAATTGGAATCAATTTTCTAGAAGAAATCTAGCCATGGTTTATCTAAATTGCCTCCATTAAGTGATCAGATTACGCTATTATCTACACAACTTTTGAGCAATCTTTCACTTGAAGAAAGAGAGAAGACACCGTCAATTATGAAAGCCTTAAAAAAAAAGAAAAAAGAAAGAAGACACCGTCAATGATGAAAGCCTTAAAAAAAAAAAAGAAGACACCGTCAATTATGAAGGCCTTAAAAAAAGAAAGAAAAAAGAAAGAAGACACCGTCAATGATGAAAGCCTTAAACAAAAGAAAGAAAAAAGAAAGAAGACACCGTCAATTATGAAGGCCTTAAAAAAAAGAAAAAAGAAAGAAGACACCGTCAACTATGAAGGCCTTAAAGATTAGAATTTGTGTTAATTGTGATAATTTAAGAGAAATTTGTCCAAATTGAAAACGTTTCACTTAAATGAATTAAATTTCAAGTATCTAATAACTTTATCTTATTTGATTAAAAAGATAAAGAAAATATAATTTTGAAAATTTATTTTTTAATTCATCTAAATTTGAAACTTGACGTGTTTTCGTCGATGGTAATAGTAAAAATAAACGTTAGATTTATTTTAATATATATATATAGGTAAAAACTTTTTCCAATACAGTAAAACTCCTGAAACCTAGTATAATAAAACATAGGAATTTCCTAAAACGTAGAATCATGAAACGGGGATTTTCTGCAACGTCCACATCATTTTTATGTATACAAAGAAAACGTGACTAAATAGCAGGGGTAGCGGTATGAATCAGTATATCTGAAACGGAGATACTTCCTATAACGTAGACAACATTTCGGTTTACGATTCAAGAGTTTCACTGTACACCTTTAGTAATATATAGCATATTGCACAGTTTTTATAGAATTATAACATTTTCTATGCAAGTAGTACTGCTTCATTGTATGGTTTGACATAGTTGTACATTTATAATTAATATTATTTATTACGGCTGCTGGAAAAAAATGAGCATTACTGTAAGTAGTTCTACTTTAATGTTTCTTGTTTTTTATTAACATCAAACAGATTTTACATTTGTTGACCACAAGTTCTTTAAGTGTTTATAAGTACCACTTTAACATGAAAAAAAACATATTGGTCAAGAACAACAACCACACAACCAGCATGGACACAGCCCCAGAACACAACTCACATCAAACAATAAAACAAAAAATCATTCAGACAGCAAAACAAAATCTTAATCATAAAATCACTTGACATTATTAACATCAAACAAACACTCCCACACATTATGCGCAGAGCACCGGCACAGGTAAGAACGATCTAATCTCCCCCGACTACACGAGTACCTCAGCAAAATAGCCCTCGACTCTCGCACACACCAAACTGCCCGCTGTGCCAACACCAACACCTTCATATGCCCACATGTGCGGACGACCCCGGTAGGAGTGGCAGCGCCTCTTGCTCGATGGTCGGACCTGTTAGGGTGAGGGTTGCGTCCTTTATGTCGAGGAGGAAGTTGGATCGACACCCCCGTCCGGTCTGTCCAGAGGGCCTCTGCGGACAGGTCGGTCCGTACACGGGGGCATGTGAAAAGGTGTGTGGTGTTGTGTATGTCGTGTTGGCACAGCAGGCAGTTTGGTGTTGGGTGAGTGTCTGGATCTATTTTGTGTAGGTATTCTTGTAGGTGTGGGGATTTATTTGTTCTGAGCTGTGCTAGTGTCCTGCGCATGTTGTGTGGGATTGATTGTTCGTTGTTTTTTATGTCTGGGCAGGTCTGTTGAGGATTTTGTTGTTCTGTCTGGCGTTTGTGTAGTTGGTGACTATTTGTGTATGTATGTCTTTTAGGTGTTGTTTGATGGTTTGGTATAGATCTGTTGGGTGGTGGTATCCATGTTTAATGTGTAGTTATTGGTGTTGTCAAATATTGTCTGTTTCATGTGTCTAGAGTTTTTCGGTTGTTGTGTGAGCGGGTGTAGTTGGTGGTTTGGATATTGTGCTATTTGTTTTTTTGTGAGGCGTTTAGCTTGAGGTGGGTTTTGATGGGGAGGATTTTGGTTTCTTCGTGTAGGTGTTGTGTATTTGTGTGTTTGTGCTTCTTCGTGTGCGTTTGTGTGTGCGTTTGTATGTGTGTGTGTGTATGTGTGTGTGTGTATGTGTGTGTGTGTGTGTGTGTGTGTATTGGTATGTGCGTGTGCGTGCGTGCATTATTAAGTCTTAATGGAAGAAAGTGAAAATGAAACAAAGCAAAATATGATTTGCTGACGTGGTTCGCGTCGATATAAGGATTAGCTTCGTTTTTTTTTTATTATCATTTATTTTTTATTTGGAAAAATATTTCAGAGTAATTATTATAAAAAACATTACTAATACAAAAATTAAATTAATATCGTAAATGTGAATCAATGTTTACCAATTTTAATTTCTGTTTTACTCTTTCTTAGATATGAAAAAATCTGAGAAAGAAAATATAATTTGACTAGCAGGGCATAGCCACCGTGGTTAAAAAAAGTATATTTTGGTTAAAAACTTGGATAAAATTATTTTTTTAAATATATTTTTTACTAGAGGTATGTAAAACATATGTTGGTCTGAAATAATATTATCATTCAACAATACATGTAAAAAAACCGTCTACAAGAGCAAAAAACTGTTTAAATGATAGCACAAAATTTAAATCATGGATGTTTGTAGTTAATTATTAAAAAATTAATTAATTGTAAAGAAATGAAAACTGTTCGAGTGTTAACGATATTTAAATTATACTTAATATCTATAATTTAAAAAATAATATGATTTTAGATCAATACTGTTCAAACCTTAACTGTTTCGGCAAAATTATCATCGTTGTTATTTCATGAACAGTTTTCGAAAGCAAAAAAAATCATTTTCAGCGGTGGTAAGGCGTGCTAATATAGTCAAATATGGAAAAAATAAAGGAAAAGTGTTAGAAAAACATTTAAAATATGAAATGAAGACGAACATTCGTCGCTTGCGAAATACAGATGAATTCCGACCAGCTAGTGTCAATCAGTGTTGAGACTTTTTATGAAAACAAAAAATCTAGAACCTCAAAGAAGCCAGAAAATAAGCCACATTTACAATTATTTTTAAAAATAAATTCACATACTTTAAATAAAAATATTAAAATATTTTACTAGATCCAGTGTGACAAGAGAGTCGCAAAACCTGTGAGAGAACATTTTTCATAACTCTTAGAGAACATTTTTTGCTCAGAAATACGCATTAATTTGTTTAATAATTGTGTAAGCAAGTGTAACACATTTATTAAACTCGATACTACTATACTTCATTCTAATTGTGCTTACATGAATATTAAATTCTAATTTAGAAAGGAGTCGATACTTTTGTTATTATGTAAAATAAAATTTAGGTTACTTGGAAATTTTAAGTTTGGAGATCGATCTGAGAGAATGTTGTTTATGGAGAACGAAAAAATATCCGGTTTGCTGCATTGACCAGGACCATGTACACGTCCACATGACTTGATGAAGTGGAAGATTCACTTTATGTATTGCCTTTGGTCAAATAGGATTCAGTGTAGAAATTCATTGTGCAGCTTATATAAGTGCAGCACCGTCTTCCTTTTCGGATGAGGCCAAATTCAATAGTGAGGATTTCTTTGAGTGACTCAATGTTATTTTCTCAGCTTGGACTTAACATTGTTCATATAGCATGGCATGGCATGGCATGGCAAATTCTTTCCGCGTCAGCATTTGAATGTCGAGCTATCATAGCCAGCTTAGTACATTCAAATAATAGAAAAATGGTGAAATCTGTGAAATGATTCACTTCACACCAAAATTCTTTTGTTTTTGTTTTATTTCTCATCGTTTTCAACTACTTTAAATGCAGATGTGATATGTACAACTTGAATGACTCTGATGTTTTGTATTTTTTACTTAATTTTATTTGTTGCATGATTCTGCAAAGCTTGTTACTCATAGCTCAGATATGGCACACACAATATTTACAATAAATGTCATTCTCATCTCTTTCTGACGGCATAACCCAAGTTTGTATGACAGGATCGCTCTGCCACTCTTTTATAAACTTCTGCATTTTCAAAAAGAGTAGAATAATACCTTGGAAATAGTCTTATATTAAGCACGTCTTATGAACAAATACACCTACCTGATGTAGAAAGTTGATGCATGCAATAATGATTACTAGATCGAATTCGAGAACTGAGAGAACTTCGACAATATAATGAATGCTTCGCTTCACTTGCCATTCACAATTACAAAAATATTTTTGTGTTAACTAAATTCTCAGCATAAACAATTTTTGAGTTAACTAACATTTAGGCAAAAATATTTGTTGTGTTAACTTAAATTGCAATAGCTAGTAATCATATAATAATAAGCCCTTAAACTCCATTAAAAAAAATTATAATAATAATAATAGCAAAGAAGAAATTATAGTGTTTCTTAGATTTTCCTTCCCCTAATCGTTTATTATTAACTTTCACGTTGAAAAATAATAAGAGAGGACAAGATTATAATTAATATTTCTATAACATTGTAATGAACGATATTTATTTCCATACGTAACAAAGTTCAATATAACTAAAATCGATACAATACTTTTGAAATATAATCAAATGTAAAATTGGTTCATCCTGACAAAGTTGTGCTCAAATAAGAATGTTTTTATATTTAAGAAATAAAAAAATCCGTTTATAGCTTGTAAGTATTTGTATTTGTATTAAAATTTACTTTAGTTTGTCTTTTAAACTAATATCTTCGTTTTCTTTAAATGTTGCACAATGTTAGGTGAATTGAAAACTAATTTAAAACAGTGGAAATAAACACGCCTGATGATATAATTTTTAATTTTCAATAAATACAAAAAAACTTCCAGTCCCTTATAAAGTTCGTAATTATCTATATCACAAATTTTGAAATTCCCGAAATTTACTTTGGCTTATCATTTACACTAATATCTTCGTTTTCTCTAAATATTTCGTAATGTTAGGTCAACCAAAAAGGAACTAAACAAACTACATTTGAAATTTGTTTAATGCAGTCAAATTACAATAGAAGGTGTCACATCGATTAACGTTGTGCAATTATTTGAATATATAAATAAGTCGACAGATCCCAAGTGCTTATTTAGTCGATATCTTGCAATAGACCAGCTGTGATTGTATTCAAAGGTAAGTTTCGCGGTAACTCAATTGATTTATCAAACTATTTCACATCTTTATACAACATTAGAACACTTATGAGTTATCTTTATATCCGAACTTCATATTAATTCAAAGTAATTATTTATTTATTTTTTCATAAATTCAGAAAAACAATCATAAATGTAATGTTTCCGTCATACTTCATATAGATATCGATATGATTAACATTATTTATGTGAACATGGCTTTTGAATATCGAAACGTCAACTTGAACAAAAATTTTTAATTTAGTCCATACCTTATTGAAACAACAAATTATGTAATTTTATAATGAACATGGACCTGTGTTTTGACCTTATGCTGAAGTCTTGGCTGGAGTTTTCTTAGATTTATTGAGCGGGGCTCCGCCCCCTTCTGCTTTGAAATACAGAATAGTAATTTCAAGTGAACAGTAAAAGTAGGCGTTACAAAAATGTATATGTTTCTTAATTATGTATATTGTCACCCAAGGATTGTCTTGTCATCAGACAAGGAAATTAAATTTAAAAAATGTAAAATAATTTGTGTTTCACTATAGATATTTTTTATTAGAATAATCTCATGCATGAGGACGTTAAACCAAATTATCAATGATTAAAGAAGCTGGAATTACATAGTTGCAGTAATTTAACCTTAGTTAACAACTAATTAATTAAAATATTATATTTAATTAAATATAAATAGACTACACAATCTTAGTTAACAACTAATAAATTAAAATATTATATTTAATTAAATATAAGCCTAACACCAGTCAAAGACTATTCAGCACCAATAGATAACTGTTTATTTCCAGAGCGCATCCGAAGGTTAGTGATTCCATCACATGCATTGTGTTCTTACCATAATCTGATTACCTTATCTCTGTATATAAAGTTGAGAATTTAGTCATTTAATTATAGGATTATAAAAAAGAATGAAAGCATTACACTTTTAGTATTACACGCTGACATAAATAATTTGAAATAAAACACAGCTTTGGCTAAAACTAAATGCATTTACCTTATTAACCATGAAGCTCAACTGTTTATTTATCAATTTGTTTTTACAGAATAACAAACTTAAAGTAATCAATTTGTTTTTACAGAACAACAAATTTCAAAATAATCAATTTGTTTATACAGAACAACAAACTTAAAATAATCAATTTGTTTTTACAGAACATCAAACTTAAAATAATCAATTTGTTTTTACAGAACAACAAACTTAAAATAATCAATTTGTTTTTACAGAAAAATGGACCTCAAACTGAAAAGGTATAAGGAACAAGTGACAGAAGACTGGCCTGAAAAAGGAGAGCACATACTTGCACAGTTTGACGATGACTCCATCGTTGTGTACCAAGCCTTCAGTCCAACCATAGCCGACTATGCAGTGTCTCACCAGTGTTTCGGAGGCAAAGGCTATTCCACAACGAGAATGACGTGGATTAAAACGAACTTTTTATGGATGATGTTCAGATCAGGATGGGCCGAAAAGAAAGACCAAGAAAGAATTCTGGCCATCCGATTGAAGTTGAACTTTTTTATTGAAACTCTTTTGGCAAACTCCATCAGCGGTCGAAAAACTCCTCCAGAACCGGTGGTGAGAGGACAATCTGCGAAGTCCTTGAGTGAAGGATCAAAACTTATAAGGAGACAATGGGATCCCGACCACATGCCTTGTGGTTCTCCGTATAAAGATAGAAGAGCTATTCAGTTAGGGATCAAAGGATACTTTCAGGAGTTCAATGAAAACATTATCAACATCCAGGACATAACAGATTATGTCAAACATTCGAAAAAGTTTATTAACAAATCTTCGGTGTATGATGATAATTTTTTAATACCAGAAGAAAAAGTTTTGTTTGACCAAATTCCAGATTCTATCAGAAATGTCATTTTTTCTTGATACAGTCATATTATTTCGAATGATACATACTTTTCTATGTGAATGTATAATACAAAACTGTTAAAATAAAATCGGTAGCAAATAACGTTATTCATGTTTACTATACCTAACGAAAGTTCCATGTTAAATATATTCTGATTATAAACCTTTATAATTTTTCTAATATAAACAATCTTATATTCTTTAAAAAGTGTTATATTCGCAAAACATCAACTTTTAGTTTTCAAAACAATAATAAATCTTAATTTTTAAGAAAAATTATATTATCAATTATGGGTAACTGAATTCTTCCAATTATGTTTCATTATACAGACAATACTATCGCGCTTTAACTTGCAGGCGTTGTACGTTGTAATGTCTTGAAAGTAATGCGTTTAAGCAACGTTGGGTCTGGTTAGTACTTGGATGGGTGACCGTCTGGGAACACCAGATGCTGTTGGCAACAGCGCTC
>JARUHE010347156.1:0-10225 GCA_031471125.1 Archaeomysis grebnitzkii | reverse complement strand
ATAAAAACTTGAACCTTTTGTTGAATGTGAAATATTTTACAAGTTATTTCTCCTCATTTTAACCTAAAATAAAAAAATTGAAAATTATATTAAAAGAATTCGATTCCATTATATTGTAAGCACATTGATTGTTAAGATGGGAAAACTTGATGCAAAAATACTAAGAAACAAACAAGTTATCAAGAAAATAAAAACTTTAACCTTTTGTTGAATATACGGACGGCGCAGACGGAATAGTAACACCTGTCTTAACTTCGTTTCACTCGCTCGACAAAAATTAAAAAAGCAACAACTGATTCCAGATTGACTTTACAACAATAGATACCCTAACTATACATTACCGAGTTAACATTTCATTAGACAATATGTTATAGCAGCAGCTACATGCCTGTTGCCATCTTGGTTAAAATGCACCCCATCTGTCAAATTTTTTTATCTCCGCCTTGCCTCCAAGAAAAATGCACCTACTTCCATAGTACTTGTCCAAGTAGGAGTTAATAGCATTTGCTATTTTCATATGCGTATCATGATGGACTCTTGTCTCGCTCCTATACGGGAGATTAATAATCCTAACATTAGCACATTATCTCTCCAACTTGTTTATCACCGTGAAGTAGTTGTGCATGATCCAATTTATGTCAACATAGTCGTTAACGTGGTACTTGATATCATTACCACTGAGGAACAACACTATGAAGTCATAATTAGAGCCTACGCCGTCCGTTATATTATCTGCTATCATTCTCTGCGCTGTCAGTTCCGAATATCCCATTAAGGTGGTACGGAATGGGAACTGCGCTGGTGTTAATCTCTTCCCCATGGAATCACCAATAATGCACAATCTCCTATTAGTGAGGCCTGAAATTGAAAATAGTATACTATATCTGGAAATTTTATTAGTACCACTGTATAAAGCTTAGATATTTTTTCATTAAATCAATTAAACTATACGTTTTTCTATATTTCTAGTACAATTTCCTAAAAAATATTTCAAAAAATGTACATGGATAAAATTTACCGAAGAAATTTCCGTCGAGCTTGCTGTTTCCTACTGCCATTTCTAACTGCAAAATGCAATCGTATTAGTCCTCAATCTTTATAACACACCCAACGGAGGTAATTGAGATAATGATCATTACTGTTTGTTCTTTTGAAAAAAAACTGGTAGTTCACATATACCAAACTAAGAGATATCCAAAATGTTATACTATATACTTGCAAGAAATAGTAATCTGTGCAATGAAAATATGAAGTATGTGTTTATATATATATACATATATAGTTGTAGAAAAAAGAATGAGCATACATCTAATGATTAAGCAAATCTATAACAAATTTTATCCACTTAGTTTCATTTACGTCCTATATACCAACATATTTAAATAAAAAATACATTTTCTAAAAAGCATCAACTAACTCCAGATTGGCTTTACGTTTCATTTACATATTTAAGGAAAACCAACTGACTCCAGATTGGCGTTACGTTTTATTTTCATAATTAGGGAAAACCAACTGACTCCAGATTGGCGTTACGTTTCATTTGCATATTTAAGGAAAACCAACTTACTCCAGATTGTCTTTTTACATTTTATTTTCATCAGATACACTTGGTTAAAATATGCTAACTGACCCCCGATTGGATTTAATTATGCCATGGTATAATAATATTCTTGCCTCGTAGCTTAGGTATGATCACAAGTTATTGTTAAGTTCTTGATATCTGCCTCATGATTGAGAATATATGTTTTACAAGACGGATTTATATGTTTGCCTGTATGTCTTATAGCACTGTAATGAGCTGCGTCTGTATTATTAGTGTAGTTTTCATACAGTAACATATGAAACTTTTTGCATCAGTATAGTCTTTATGAGTTTTACCTGAAGCTCCACAATTTCCAACCAAACTCCATCTGAAACCAAAATGCACACTGTTTTTATCGAAAATAGGTTGAAGAATCCAAATGTTTTTCTTTTCAATTAAACTAAATAATTCAATGTCTAACGCATTCCCATAAGAATTCAAAATTTTCTGGCGTGAATCATTTGGGAGTGCGGGAAAACGTTTTTCATCTATATATTTTTTCACTTTATCAAGACATATTTGATCATTCGGATCAAAATTGTTCTTCTCGAAAAGATGCCTATAAAAATGTACTATTCTCCTTACTATTCTATCTTCTAAATCATATTCTATATTTGTTTCATTCGGACATGTAAGTATACTCCACTTCCCTTTGTATTTTTCGAATGAAAACAAATGTTCTAGTTTATCATAGATTTTCTTTCTAACTAAGGTATGGCCACTGCTATCACCAACACAACACATTGCTAATGCCCTATATAAGCAATTGCCATCACCTTCAATTTGCTCAATGATTTTCTTTTCTTTTCCAAGTCTGATACTAAGTACTGTTTTCAAACAAAGTCTGCACTCACTACAATACCATTCACTATCTGGAACTATTTTCAAGTTAATACATTCTGGATGAAACCAGTCACCTCCACCTACACTTAATTTGTTTTTCCTGTCTTTATAAGATGTACACTCCTCACTATTATCACACTGAATATAAAAGCCATATGGGTTTTCACTTTCACAAACACAATATATGTCAGAACAGTTGTCCATCTCATTATCACTATTTAAATTTTCTAAATCATTATCAATTAAGTATTATAAATCACTGTCATTTGTATTTTGTAACTCATTTTCAATTACTCGTTTTCCATTTATATTTGGCTCAACGCTGAATGAATCCATGTATTGTTGAGAAAAATCCTCATCGTTTAGTTTAATTTTCTTTCTGCTCGATGACTCCTCTGATAATATTTTTTCTCTGCGTGTTTTAACAGTTTTACTTCTACTATAGATTGGTTTTGATTTCATGAGAGAGGTTAAATGATTTTCATGTTTCAAAAATTCCTCGGCAAATAATTTTTTATCAAAATTCAACCAATTACAATTTGATGAAATATATACTTCAAGATTAATGTTGTCGTATGTTCTTGTTGGATCTTCATATTTATATTTTGTTGGATACCGTTTAGCTACTTCTTTTATTGTTGACATCGCTCTTTCTGTTTAGCTCTGTGAAGCTTTCAATAGCTGAACAGTTTCTAATAATCTCACTGTGTTACAAATGTTCAAAGATTTTAGTTTTTAAATTATGAATAGATAAATAAAACGCAAATTTCTCTTGAAAAATTTCCACTTCAAGAGAATCGAAATGATTGAAAAATCTTTCTATTTCACTTTGAATACAATCACAGTTCAGCTTTGCGCACTTAAAATCACATACACAAAAATCAATATTGAGCTCTTTAAACAAATTTATAAAATCCCTTTTCCGTTGGATAATGTTTGTGTCGCAATGAAAAATGTTTTTTATTAATTTGAAAATAACGCACGATTCAAAATAAGAACTAAAAATTGAAATTAATTCATTTACCCAATCTTTAAATTGAGACATCATTTTTGTTCAGGATATGTTAAACTTCATGTTTAGTTTTGAAAGTCCAAGTGATGCCTGAATACGATTAAAATAAATTGTTCTAGTTTCACTTTTATTAACAATGTCCAAAACACCTTTATCCATCAAACTGTAAAGTTCAGGATGATGGCTAACTCTTAAGTTTTTTAAAGAGCTTATTAATTCTTCCATTGCTTCAATAAAATCCATAGGTCCAAAACTTTTTCCTTGTGCCTTCTTCTCCAATTTAGATATCTCAATACATACCTTATTCACAAGAAACACTTGAACTATAAATACGGGTTGACTTAACAGTGTTGAATTTTTTTTAGTTTTCATTTCAATCACCCCCACACAGTCTTCCATCTGCATTACTTTAAAAAGTCCGTCTGTATGTGTGTATAATGGCAAGTTTCCGAGAACTGAGTTGAAGACACAGTGTGAAAATTCAATGTACCTTGTTTCAACTAGGTGTTTTGGTGATGTAAAATTTATTTTATTTTTTCTACCACATTCCCCAAGAACGCTTTCAATGATACTATGAGATTTAATAATATGTTACTTGAATTATCAAACGCATCTGAAACCCACCCCCTTATTGTTTTCCATACCATTCTTTCAAGCTTATGACTGATAGTCTTTGAAAAGTTTTTATAGTTTCTTAGTTTTGCAATCATTCCGTTATCTTTTCCAACATAAACGGATGCACCATCTGTAGAGATGATAGAAATATTTGATGTGTTCATAACTTTTGAGCAGTAGAGTTGTACATGTTGAGCGGATGTCTCTGCATTATGTTCATAGCAAGAGGTTGCCATGATTAGCCTTTCTTCTTGATGACCATTATCGCCAATGTATGTAGCCACAATAACTTGGTGCTTTTCCCTTGTCCACTGCAATGCAAACTTTTCTTGGCTTACCTGTAATGCTACTTACTTTCGTGAGAAGTTTTTTTTTGTTTCTTCAAATCTGCATTATAGCATGCAATGCGAGTTGCGCACAGCCCTCTTCAAGTTAGATGACGATTTCCTAAAGGATGGTTGTACTTACCATCTCCATGTAGACTTTTTTCCAATTTATCCTGTAGTAAACACAAATCTTCGAAAAATTGTCCCGATTCATGCTTATTTGTGATGAATATTACTTGTCATTAAATTTTCTGTTACCCGTGAGCTAAGCTCATCAAAATTGTCTTCATTGGCACTTTTACTGTTCTTCTCCATTAAATTTAATTGTTCATTTTTTTCATGAACTTTCGTTGAAAGGTGTTTCTTCATTGAGTCATGCATTGCTCCTACATTATTAAAACATTAACCATTTACTACCCAATCCTCCATGCTTTTATTGTTCATCACACGTGAGCTATGGGTGTAACAAGTCGCACAATACCAAAGATATTTACCAGTTTTGCTGGTTATTCTCTTAAAAAATGCTCTTCTAAAACAAGATTTGAAGAATCATTTGCTTTTGTTGGCGAAATTATAATTGGCAGTACATTACCACCTAGAGAATCAAGAACTGGTTCAGCTAACAACTGACAGCAACATGGTTTCTGTGAATGATTACATTGGTCCTTTAATGTTTTCGAAATGAAATGAGAACTATAGTTCATTGCATTTTTTAAATTGTCGTAACATGAAAGTCTTAGAAAAGATTGTTTTTCAGTACATGTCTTAGGCACTTCGGTTGGTTTTTGACAGCTAACACACAATGTCTTTTCTTTGGAGGTTATGTCACTTTTAGGAAGATAATTTTTCTGGACATTTATTTGTTCGTTATTTTGTACTTCCTTTTCATTCACTTCACTTTCTACATTATCGAAGTTCTTACATTCATTGTTATTTTCTTTTATCACTTCAGTAATGTCGGAGTTTTTTAATTTGAAACTTTCATTTGTTATACCTTCATCACCGTCGTTGGTGCATTCCAGAGAGTTGCAAGTGTTTATTTTGGAACGAGCACTTTCACTCCTTTGACAAGAAAGTCTATTTTTGTTTTTTTTAATTTTTTCAATATATTCAGCGGGAAATGCGTTTTTTGTCAAAAGGTGTTCTCTTGCTGTATTTGCTAAAGAAATCTCAAAGGAGATTCCTTCTCTTTTGCTTCGCCAAGCAATGACTCCTTATGAATTTTCAAGTGTTTTTTAAAGTTTCTTGCCTGTGCAATTGTCCTATTGCAAATTTGACAAGTCACACTTTTTGAACAACCTAATTTTTCCATTTTGGCAATCTAAAATTGCAAAATGATATATATCATCTGAAATAAAAGAAAACATACATTTACATGTGCATTAACGTTACTGTCGTTCATTTTTTCATATTTTGTTTTTATTTATGCATCCATTGATCGGAAATGAAGCACACATAAATAGTCTCTAAGGTGAATTTTTGATAAAATGATGTTTTCTCACTTTGTAACACCATTTTTGATTTGACATTTTTAGAGAGATTTTTTTTAAAGTTACTGAATAAATTATCGGGAGACATTTGAATGGTCTGGTTCGTGGATTACTTGTTTGTTAAGGCTATTTATGTTTATTTGTAGTATGTTTAGGTTGGTTGAGTGTGTGGTAGGCCTATTTGTTTGAGGTGCAGGTTGGGTATTTGGTGTGGTAGTGATGGGTGTGTGTCTATTGGTTGTGTTGGTGTTTGTTGTGTTGGTGTTTGTTGTGAGGTTGGTCATGTGTAGTGTGCAGGTTCAGGTGTCTGTGTACTGTGCAATTCTGATGTTGGTACAGTTTTTGTGGACCCAGTGTGAATTGTTAGTTGCACAGTAGTGATGTCTGTCTGTTTGTGATGTGTCTGTCACATATTCCACATATGTAGACAGGCCCAGGCCCCACATTAGACTCCACGTCACCAGAAAGGGTAAGCAGGAGTCCACGCTACCAGGCCGGGCAACCGGGGCGGGAAGTAAAAAAAAATGACAGTCTTGGGCAGGGTTTTGGTGTAGCGATTTGCGGGCCTCTCACTCGGCATTTCCACATTGTGCATGCCACAACATTGGAAACTTTCCCTGTAAGATCGACCAACTATATGTTCTTTCTGCGCCAATTTGTTGTGTGCCTAACACTTATTTTGGTTTGCTGTTTGTAAATGTCAGGAAGTCCAAGTGCAGGTTGGTTATGCATGTGGTTTCTCTGTTGTAAATGTCCTTTTTGATAATATTACATTTGTTTCGAATTTCAGGTGCACATTATATGCAATTGGAAATTTAATTGTTTGAAAAATATGGGTAAAAACTAACTTTCTACTTTTTATGGAATAGAACTATTTAAATTTGGAAAGCAATTATCATTTTTATATGCTTGATTTTCAACAGAAATATCTAATTGTAGACATTTGTTCAATTGCCAAGAAAACTTAACTGGGAAAAAATTGAAAATATCTGTGGTCAATGTTGTATCTAAAAGATCTTTTTTATCATTGTAGTGTAATGATCATTTTGGTAAAAGTTTTTTTTGATAGAGAAGACAATACTCGAGATTTTGATGTTGTTGATAACTTTCTTAATTCTTGCATTCCTAATTCATCTTGCTTGACCTATTATTCTCACTGACCACTGACTGATAAAGTTTGAATGGCCAGAAAAACAAACTTCATATTCCTGATAGCAAGTTGTCTAGTGTCTTTTTTGACAATCTTCCTTGCCATTCTATGTCTACATTTACTCCACATCCATTTCCCTATGTCTAATATATATTCATCATCCATGCTACAAGATGGAATTCCATATTTTCTTAAGTATTATCTCTATTAAAAATAATCTATTATCTATTATATCTATTATAAATAATAAACATAAGAAGGCTGAGAATATTGAATCATGGCATATATGTAAACATTATTTTTAACATACACATAAGCTTGTAGCATTGAACATAATCCCAACTTCATTGCAGATAAGTTTTTAGAACTTGGGTGATAATTCTTAAACTTCTAATTTGAATAATCAACTTAAAATTACATTTATATGCACATATATTCTTTTGTAATAATGTTTTGTTATTTGTAAATTAAAATAGGCTGTGAAGAACATGCTTAAAATTATATAAATATAATTCTTTGTAAAAAAGTGATAATATTCAAAACAAAAAAATGGTGTAATTTTCTAGATCAAAAATATGCATTAATATTGAGGCTGAAAATCTACAACAAACAGTTCCTAAAGAATGCAAGTTCAAACGATCATATGGAAAAGAATTCTTTTAATACAACACTATGCAGCAGCAGAAAAACATAAAATGAAACTTATATGATTATTTTCTAACCTCAAAATTCATGGGTTGGTTAAAATAATTGCGATGGTTAAGTGAAACGTTCGGGCCCCCAAAAAATTCAAATTAATTACTGCTGTTTTAGTTCTTGTCAAGCATGCGTAGCGAAGCTCTACATAGGCGTAACAATTCCGATGTCGGCGGCGGCGTTAGACAATGACTTGAATGCTTATATATCATATATACTATTATTACTTCTTTTCATATAGGCTTAGTTATTGGTTTTAATATATTACTGGGTATTTTTATTTGATTTTTTCACTTTTTATCCGCATTTTTTCATCAAAATAACATAAAACAAAATTTTCAACAAATTTTTTTTTTCATCATTTGTTTTCATTTTTGCATCAATGGATTGGAAATGAAGTAAATATAAATACTATCTAATGTGAATTTTTGATAAAAGGACGTTTTCTTACTTTGTAACACCATTTTTGATTTGACATTTTTAGAAATAAATTTTTTTGAAGTTACTGAATGAATCATCGCGAGACATTTGAACCGTCCGGTTCGTGGATTACTAGTTATTTTTACCTATTTTTTGAGTGAGCATTAGGCTATTTAAGATGGGGCTCTCGAGAGAATTGAGAATTGAGAAGCAATAGCCGTTATCAATTATTTGGATTGTGACGTCAGACTTATACACAATCAGGTTATTTTGGAATTATTTTATTATACAGCCTTGCAAAAAATGATGGGCAGGTAGGCAAATAACGGTAGCGTTCGATAGTTTTTTTCCTTGCAGAATTACCTCGGATATACCACACCAGAAATTACCGCCAAAACCATTTGTTTTTATTGTTCAAACCCCCTAAATCCCCCAAAATTGAAAACTTCGTTAAAATGTACGAAACAGTAAGATAAATTTTTATTTATTTTTTAAAATAAGATACAGAAATGAACACTTGCTAAGTTGTAAGGGTAATCAAATAATGTTTGGCGGTAATTCTGCAGAACTCTGCAGTGAAAAAAGCCTATCGAACACTACCAATAAATATATCGATCTCAACTATTTAATGAACAACATAAGCAATAAAAATGAATATTTTACACATATTTTATCAATACTTTGTAACGCTTCCTTTTGCTTTTATGACGGCTTTTATGCGATTTGTCATATTAGCAACAAGCTTGGCACAAGTTTGAGTGTCTATTTTTAGCCATTCTTCGTGGAGTTTCGTCTTCAAACTCTCTTTAGAGCTGGTTTTGTGGATCCTTACCATCTTGCCTAATGCAGACCACAAGTGTTCTATCGGGTTTAGATCAGGGGATTAAGGAGGCCATTCCATCACCTGACACCTTTCCTCTCAAACCAACTCATCGAAACTGTTGATGTGTGGCACGGAGTATTGTCCTTTTGGAATGTGACGTCCTCAGGTATGCTCCCGTTTAATGTTTTATCCAAGGAAGGTTGATACACCTGCTCTAACATGGCGGTGTAGGTGTTGGAATTCATTCCTACTCCCGAGAATGACATGACACTACCGTCCCCAATTTTCACAATTGTGACCACACATCTCGGATCATAAGCTTCTCCACTTCTTCGACGGACATAAACAGCTCTAGAGGTGTCAAAAATCTGAAAAGAAATTGCAATACAAGTCACCCTTTGATATTCAACCCAGATGAGACTGCTAATTAATATTTAATTCATAAAAGTTGATACATGACAACATCATTTGCAGAACCCACCTCAAAATTGCTTTCATCAGACCAAACGACCTTAGCCCAATCCTCGTCAGTCCAATCCTGATGCTCTTTTGCCCACAACAGCCGCTTCTTCTTATTGACCTCAGATAAATAAGTTTTTTCTAACCTTCCAAGTTTTTCAGCCCAGCTCCCAACAACATTGCTCTTACTGTTCGATCTGTTATTTCTTTATTTGAAGCCTCCCGGAGTACTGCAGTCATGTCAGAAGACGTTTTTCTCCTGTCCCTCAGAGATGCATTCTTCATCCATTGGTATTTCCTTGGTATCGTACAACTTTTGCGGCCTTGTCCTGGACGATTATTCATAGAGGAGGTCTCTCTGTATCTTTCAATGGTGGTTTGGACCCCATTTCTTGAGCACTTCATTTTTTTCTGCAATCTTCACCTTGCTCAACCCTTCTTTGAAAACTAGAATGATCTGGGCTCTTTTTACAAGTGTTATTTACTTCTTTTGGGACATTTTTAATGCCAGGAAGGTAATTTATATAAAAATAACAACGTTTTATAACCTGAAAATCATGGATCCATCTATGCAGACGATAAGTACCATATTACCCACAACCCAGGATAATGTATCAAAAACCCTTTCAAGTTAGTAAAATACATTGGTTGTGTTCAAATGCACATGCAAAATATTTCTCATGCAGGTTTTTATCAAAGCACATTTAACTTTTTGAATGCAGAATTATCGATGTGGTGGATATTTCATCAGAATTCCGTCGTTAAAACTTGAAAGTAGTGTATAAGAAATTTATATGATAAAGTATCTG
>JARUHE010347145.1:0-10226 GCA_031471125.1 Archaeomysis grebnitzkii | reverse complement strand
ACACACACACACACACACACACACACACACACACACACACACACACACACACACACACACACACACACGCACACAAACGCATGCACACTGGTTCAACAAAAAAATATTCAACATTCTTAGAATTTGTAGTTGTTTACTTAATTCTAAATAAAGGAATCTATAAAATCAAAAACAAAAATATGTTCAGTCAACTTTTGTGAAAAAAATCCAATAAAAATTATCGATTAGTGTTGTCCAATATTGCTTGATTTGTGGTCATTAATAAATAATTTATCGTCAATAAATTTCAAAATCTCGAAAAAACATAAAACTAAATTCGATACATTTTGTATCTTTTTTTGGACCGAATTTGAGGTTTTTTTTATTGCACCACCCTGTAATTGTGGTTTTATGTTTTTATTGCACCACCCTGTAATTGTGTTTTTATGTTTTTTATTGCATCACCCTGTATTGTGTTTTTATTGCACCACCCTGTAATTGTGTTTTTATTGCACCACCCTGTAATTGTGTTTTTATGTTTTTTATTGCATCACCCTGTAATTGTGTTTTTATTGCACCACCCTGTAATTGTGTTTTTATGTTTTTTATTGCATCACCCTGTAATTACACTTAAATTCTACCTTGTCATTTTGAGCTCAGATTATTTTTGTTTTTTGATTTTATTTTTATTTCAAGTGAGTTTTCTTGATTTTATTTCATTTTATTTATTTTTATTTCTAGTGAATGTTCTTCTGATCTCCAGACTGCAATAACAAAAGAACAATTGGTAATTTGTTGCCAATAAAAAATAATGAAAATCAAGCATTTATTCTACATAATAATTTGGAAGATAAAATCTGTTGGTCTTTGGTTGCGCACAGCTTTTTCAATCTTTGCACATTGCTTTCGGTTTTTGTGATTTAATTGACGTTATTTTTGTTATTTAATTTCTTCGTCCTTTTTTGTTATAAGAATTAAAAAAGAAATAAACTTAGAGCTGAATACCACCCTTTAATGGGTCAAATTGGTCCTTTTAAGGATTACATGGATCAACAATATCACAAGTGAGGCAACCCACATTCAAATAACATAGAGCTTACCTCACTTGTGCTATTGTCGATCAGAATCATAAAAACGAGTATATTAACCCATTAATGCAACGAAGTTATTTTCAATATTAACTTCAATGTGTTTTAGTTGCCATGGCAACCGTTTGCCAGGCATTAATGTGTTTTAGTTGGCATGGCAACAGTTTGGCGTTAATGTGTTAAAGAAGGAATGGGGTTGGAAATATAGGGGGCGTGGTTTATTTTTTAAATAGGCGGGTTTAAGGAATTAAATTAGTTTTTTATTGGTAAAATGTTTTAGGTTCTGATGAACATATTTTGTTTTTATTTTTTATTTTTATTTTGTTTGTATTTATTATTTTTATTTTGTTTGTATTTATTATTTTTATTTTGTTTTTATTTATTATTTTTATTTTTTTGTATTTATTATTTTTGTTTTGTTTGTATTTATTACTTTTTATTTTGTTTATATTTATTATTTTTATTTTGTTTGTATTTATTACTTTTTATTTTGTTTGTATTTATTATTTTTATTTTGTTTGTATTTATTATTTTTATTTTTTTGGGATTTATTATTTTTATTTTGTTTGTATTTATTACTTTTTATTTTGTTTTTATTTATTATTTTTAATTTCTTTGTATTTATTATTTTTATTTTGTTTTTATTTATTTATTTTTATTTTGTTTTCATTTATTATTTTTATTTGCTTTGTATTTATTATTTTTATTTTGTTTTTATTTATTTATTTTTATTTTGTTTTTATTTATTATTTTTATTTTCTTTGTATTTATTATTTTTATTTTCTTTTTGTATTTATTACTTTTTATTTTGTTTGTATTTTTTTTTATTTTTTATTACTTGTGTTTTGGTAATCGAATTAACAATGTTTGTTTTATCAATTGATAATTCTTTGGTTTCAGAAACCTTGCAATGTTGCTGTTAAGTCCAATTTTTATATGGGTATTTAAAACACAAAATAATATTTTAAAAATGTTAACTATTTGTGATAAATAAATTGAATTTCGTTTTTGTATGATATAAAACAAAAATAAAATAAATACTCTTTAAAAAAAGGTTTCCAACCAAATAATTTAAGTTATAGAAGTTAAGCAAAAAGTAAATTATATTTAGTTTTATGAATTTATGTCGAAGTAAAGCTTTAAAAAATGCAGTTAATTAATATGTTAATTAAATCATTTATTTTAAAATACATTTTCATGAAATTCATTTGACAAGAAAAATTAGAAAAAAATTAAAATGATATTAAATAATTTAAAACTGTACCAAACAATTTAAAACTGTACTAAATAAGTTAAAACTGTATTAAATAATTTTAAAACTGTACTAAATAATTTAAACTGTACTAGATACTTTAAACTGTACTAAACAATTTAAAACTGTACTAAACAATTTATAACTGTACTAAATAATTTATAACTGTACTAAATAATTTATAACTGTACTAAATAATTTATAACTGTACTAAATAATTTACAGCTGTATTAAATTTTTATTAACAGATTAAAATTCTTGAACTTTACCTCATAAGATATGTAGAGATATGCAAATAGAGTTATGGCAAGCTTTAGAGTTGAAGATACTGATAGAAAATGTACGAAAACATTAAAAAAAATTATATTAAAATAAATTTAAATTAAATTAAATAACATCGAAAATTAAGTTCAATAAAAAAGTAATTAAATCAGATAACACTTAAAACTAACTGGAATAAATATTTAAATTAAATTTAAATTAAATTGAATAAAAATTGAAACCAAATAAATAAAAATTGATTTTTCAATTAAAGAAAAAAGAAAAAATTAAATAAAAATAGAAATGAGTTAAATAAAAACTTGAAATAAATTAAAATTAAATTGAGATTAAACTAAATAAAAATTAAATTCAAACTAAGATTACAATTTAATTAAATCAAAATTAAAATGAAATTTAAAAAAAAATATAAATTTAAATGTAATTTAAACAAAATAAAAATAAAATTAAATATCAATTAAAATGAAACTAAGGTCACAATTAAATTAAATTAATATTAGAAAAAAAGAAATATTAAATTAAATTAGATAAAAATTGAAATCAAGTAAATAATAATTTAAATTAAATTAAAGGAAAATGAAACTAAATTAAATAAAAATAGAAATGAGTTAAATAAAAACTGAAATAAATTAAAACAAAATTGAGATTAAACTAAATAAAAATTCAATCCAAACTAAGATTACAATAAAATTAAATCAAAATTAAAATTAAAACTTAATAAAAATATAAATTTAAATAAAAATAAAAATGAAATTAAATATAAATTGAAGTTGAACTAAACTAAATCAAAATAAAAATAAAAATATGAAAATAAATAAAAATTAAACTAAATTAAATAAAAATTATAATTAAATTAAATTAAAATTAAAATTAAAATAAAAAATAAATAAAAATTGAAATTAAATTAAATAAAATTTAGAATTAAATTAAATATAAATTGGAGTTAAACTAAGCTCACATTTAAATTAAATTAAAATAAAAAAAAATTAAATAAAAATTGAGATCAAACTAAGATCACAATTAAATCCAATTAAAATAAAAAACAAATAAATATAAAAATTAAATAAAATTAAATAAAAATTAGAATTAAATTAAATAAAAATTGAGATTAAAATAAGATTATAATTTAATCCAATGGAGGTAAAAAACAAATAAATATAAAAATGAAATAAAAATGAGATAAAACAAAAATAAAAAAAATAAAAATTAAATTAAATTAAATAAAAACTTGATTTAAATTAAATAAAAAATGAGATAAACTAAGATTAAATTAAATAAAAGATAAATACTTCAATTACAAGATTACACAACAAACAAAATAATTCAAAAGCAAAATGATGAAATATTTTCCAGACATTAACTCCTTAACACCTAAGAAATTGTTTTCAATGTTAACTCGGACGTATTTTAACCCTTGCAACAATTAAATGGTTAATGATTGCAGTTTCAACAACAAAGTTTTTTAATTTTTTGTTTTTTTGCTTGGAGGCATGACAAACAATTTAATGCTTGAACAATGCATGACGTTCCTTCGTTTGACCTTCCTTGAATGGTAGGATCATTTTTTATTTACTAAGTCAAAAACATAATTTATGCTTATTTTTATTTTTATTTACTAAGCTTATTTTTATTTTCAATTTACTAAATAAAAAACATACTTTATGCTTCTTTTTATTTTTTATTTACTAAGCTTATTTTTACTTTTTATTTACTAAGTTTATTTTTATTTTTTAATTACGAAGTCAAAAACATAATTCCTGCATATTTTTTTGTTGGTCACACTAGATTCAAAGTTTTAAATTGTTTTCATTTCATTCCACCCAATTTAAACTTAACTTGAATTAATTGGTTTTAATCAATGTCCAATTTTAAATAATTTGTCAAACACAAATAAGAATAGTTACAATAATGTATATGGGACGACAATTGCACAAGTGAGGTAAGCTCTATGTTACTTGAATGTGGGCTACCTCACTTGTGCTGTTGTCGTACCATATCGAATGTATATGAAAAGCATTGCTTAATGAATTTGCTTTTTTTATTCTTAAAAAACTATAAATTAAAATCTAAAAACTAAATTTTATTTTGGCCAAAAAATGTAATTTTTCCACCAACACAAAGTTTCATCAATTTCAGAAACTTTCGTACATTTTATGATCATTAGTTAGTGTTCAACAGTCCAATTAATTAACCTCTATTAATTGGTTCATTGTATAAACATTTATTAAAACCACACCTAACCTAACCTAATATAAACCAAACTAAACTAAACTAAAAATAAACTAAACTAAACTAAACTAAACTAAAAATAAAATAAACCAAACTAAACTAAACTAAACTAAACTAACATAAACTAAACAACACTAAACTAAGCTAGCATAAACTAAAATAAACTAAACTAAATTAAACTAAACCAACAAAAAATTAACTAAATTAAACTAAACTAAACAAAACTAAAGTAACATAAACTAAAATAAATTAAACTAAACTGATTTAAACCAAACTAAACCAAACTAAACTAAATTAAACTAAACTAAACTAAATTAAACTAAACTAAACTAAATTAAACTAACATAAACTAAACTAAAATAAAATAAACTAAACTAAACTAATTTAAACTAAACTAAACTAAACTGAACTAAAATAAACTAAATTAAATTAAACTAATATAAAATAAAATAAATTAAAATAAACTAAATTAAACTAATATGTACTAAATTAAACTAATGTAAACTAAACTAAACTAAGATAAACTAAACTAAACTAAGCTAACATAAACTAAATTAAACTAAAGTAAAACAAACTAAACAAAGCTAAACTAAACTAAACTAAACTAAACTAAATGAAACGAAACGAAACGAAACGAAACTGAACTAAACTAAACTAAACAAAGCTAAACTAAACTAAATTAGCTATGCTAAATTAAACTAAACCAAACTAACCTAGCCTAACCTAACCTAAATTAACCTAACCTAAGCTTTAATGAATAAAGAATAATAAATATGTTGAACATTCATAAAATAATATACTTGAATAACGGTGTTTATAATATCAAGTTCCCTAAGCAATAAAAAGGTTTCCAATTCCATTGTGAAAGTAATGGCAAATATTTAGTTAAGGGCGTGCCATTGTAAACACCATTCCACTGCCTATTCAAACAATCATTTGCACTCCCAATGGATGGAAGTTCAGTTTTACAATAATTATTAATTTAATGGAAAATTATTTCATTACTTATTTAATATATTTTATTTAACAATATTAATTATCATTCCAATAAAAACAATAAAATAGAAATAAATATTTTTCTGACTTTTGAATTTCGTATTTTTTTAACTACATCTTCAATTGTCTTTCAATAAATAATAATCACTTATACAGAATACAAAAATAAATGACACTATTATAATTTAACTTCGTAAAGCTTTATGATTAGTATGTGATATGTGCAGAAGAATGGAATATGTTAAATATGGACATACGACAAAGCCGATCTCTCAATTCTTTAAATATAAAATGCGAAAAACTTTATTGACGCATCAAAACCCATAAAATGTGAAATATAAACACTGCAATTTATTAATTTTGTAAAATATTGTAAATATAATATAATGTAATGCCTGAAATTTTGTCAGTAATAAAAAGATTATTACAAAATTTAATTAAAGTTATGTTAGTTAGTACTGGAAGATATTGTTTTTTTATAATGATTTATATATTCGGTGAGATTTCTACATTTAAAAATATAATTAAGAAACATTGATTTAAAATCATGAAGAAAAATTGATTTTTGAAGTAGGGTTAAGCTTAGACAAACATCTTAGAGAAAGGAAAATTTTAAACAGAAGACACGTTTTTGAAGTAGTCCATCCTCAATTTATTCTTGAAGTTGTATTCTAAGATGTTAATTATATGAAATTGTATTCTAAAATGTTATTTATATGAAATTCTATTCTAAAATATTATGCATATGAAATTATATTTTAAAATGTTATGTATATGAAATGATATTTTAAAATATTATGTATATGAAATTCTACTCTAAAATGTTACTTATATGAAATTCTATTCTAAAATAGTATGCATATGAAATTATATTTGAAAATATTATGTATATGAAATTGTATTCTAAAATTTTATGTATATGAAATTATATTTTAAAATATTATGTATATGAAATCATGTTCTAAAATGTTATGTATAATTGTATATGTAAATTCATACAAATTTTTTTCAACTGTTTTTTCCAAAATGTATTTCCCAATAATTCATAAATGTTTTCCATGAAATCATGAATGCCGGATATGTTAAATAATTATTACAATTAACAAACAAATCTGGAATTCTTATTTTTTTCATATTTTCGTTTTTCATATTTTGTTTAGCATCTTTGCTTGTTTGCATATTGTATTAAATACGCAGAGAGCTCATCCAGGCTTTAATATTTGATATTTAGGTATTTAATATTATTAAGGTACGGCAAGACCATGTCAAGCCTAACCAATGAGCAACGATCATCCAATGCGTAAGATAATGTTGTTTCACAGGATGTGTGTTGTGTATTTTTTTATTTTATTGTTTTTTTTGTTGTTGTGTACTTTTTATTTTTCATTGTATATATATATTTTTTTATTGTGTATTTTTTTTTATTTTGTTGTGTATTTTTTGTTGTGTAATTTTTATTTATTATATTGTGTACTTTTTTTTTTTTTTTCATTTTATTATGCAATTTTTTTGTTGTGTAGTTTTTATTTATTTTATTCTATATTTTTTTTAGTTTTGTTATGTACTTTTTTTTTGTTATGTACTTTAAATTTTTTTAGTGTGTAGTTTTTTATTTTTTTATTGTATAGTTTTTTATAATTTCTTCAAATTTCATAAGCCAGATTTTTCTCTTTGATTTTTGATTTCAAGGTCGTGTTTGTTGATCCAGAAATAATTATTAGACACAACATTTTTTGAGGGGGTGGGGGATCAAGTGTTAATAAATCCCCCATTGATAAATGACAAGTTATAACCACAAGGCTTAACTTACTTGAAAATTAATATTGTACTTTGTTTTATTATATTATTTGTTATAATAATATTATTTCGATAATATTATAATGTTAATTACATTATATTATTATTATTGTTGTAATTATTATTATTGTGTCATTGTTAATAAATATTTCTATTCTGAAAAGGTTTGGCTGAAAAATGTAAGTGTTACATTGGATTTAAAAAACAAGTACACTTATTTTAATTATTTAAAAAAAATAAAAATTAATGTTACAAAATAATTTACACAAATTTAACATTACGGATATACTTGAGCAATTAATGACATCAGATTATTTATAAAACTAAATATTTTTTTTATTGCAGTGCTTTATAATTATCTTCAGATTTAAGAAGTGTCGTGACATTGTAACTCCGTCGGTGCATAAAAAATTGTATGAGATTTACATTTTATTAATTACATACAAAATAATATTTCTTTTTTGGACGAGTAATCATGCATAAGTTACGTTCTCGATCAACCTTTGTGTTGTGAATCAACTTTTTAAAATTAAAATCGTATCAATATTTTAATATCGATTGTGGTGGGTTAAAAACACATCCTATTTCGGTTAAATATTTTTTTGTTAATATTTATGATTATAAATATAGGCCTACTGTATATATATTTATAATTATAAATAGTTTCACAAAAACAAATGTTTAACCAAAATAGGATGTGTTTTAACCTGTCATGATAAAATAATCAAATATTATTATGCTTTTAGTTTTAAAAAGCTGATTCAAACCAAAGAAAAGGTTGGTCGAGAACATAACTATAACCCTGATTATAGTTAGGCTTGACTCTTCAACATCTTGTGAATGATCGACTATTCAACTGAGTTCAATAATTTTTTGACTGCTCAAGCAATGCAACAATTAGTCAATGTTCATGTGAATCAGACGGTTAGTGTAATATTAAGTAATATGGTGATGAACAATCACTTAAAGTTCTTGATATTAAGTAATTTGTATTCTAGGGTATCAAGTTGTTAATAAAAAACAATTGAAGTTATTAATAAAAAACAATTGAAGTTATAAATAAAAAACAATTGAAGTTATTAATAAAAAAACGATTGAAAATATTAATAAAAAACAATTGAAGTTATTAATAAAAAACAAATGAAGTTATTAATAAAAAACAATTGAAGTTATTAATAAAAAACAATTCAAGTTATTAAAATAAATAATACGGTGTGGATGTACTGTGTACAGTCATTCAAAGGCGTTAATGCTTTGTATTATTCACCATACTTATGAAGCGTTTGAAATTTAAACTATGGAAAAAATTTAATTATGATTTTGTTCTTTTCAAATTAATTTGAAAAATGTCATTACCATGCACTTGTTGTTTTGCCAATGGTGATAATTTGACGTATTAGAAATATCAATTTAATTTATTTGTGTAATTATTTTGTTTTTAACTGTTTGTTTGCTTATATGTTTCTTTATTAGTATACTATCTCTCTCTCTCTCTCTGTCTTATTTTTTTCTCGCTCTCTCTCTCTCTCTCTCTCTCTCTCTTTCTCTCTCTCTCTCTCTGTCTGATTTTTTTATCTCTCTCTCTCTCTCTCTCTCTCTCTCTCTCTCTCTCTCTTTCTCTCTCCCTCTATTTTAATTTTATTTGAAACAAACATTTTTAATACCAAGATAAGATAGAATTAATAAAAAAGTAGTCAGAGGAACAAAACAAATGATTTTGGTTGAAGAAAATATTGAGCCAGGAGGTGACTTGACTCGTATAGGAAATGTGGGCAAAAATTAACCTCTGGCAACTTCACTAGTAATTTTCTGGTCTAAAAATACTAATAGAGTTGCCATAAATTTTAACCTCTGGTAACTATACTAGTAATTTTATAGTCTAAATATACTAGGAGAGCTGCCAGAAATTGTACGTATGGGTAAAAGAGTAAATGTAAAAACGAAGGACATCAGCAAGGGTTTTTAGCTCTGTGTAAAAAAATTACGGACGAATATTTAGGGAAAGATGTAATGAGTGAATCTCTTCGATTTTTAAAGGTGCGAAAAACAATAAAACAGTTTATATAATTGGAAATGTTATACAAAGCAGTTGGTTATTTTAGATTTATTGTAGAGTTTTATTGTAGATTTTTGTTGTAGATTTATAATTGCAGATTTGTTATTGTAGATGTACTGTCATTGATTATGTATTATAGAAACTTTTTTGTATGTTTATTGTTGTAGATTCACTGTAGTTTTTTTATTGTAGATTTTCGTTATATATATTAAATTATAGATTTGCATTATTTATTTATTGTAAATTTTTATTATATATTTTAATTATAGATTATAAATTTATTGCAGACTTATCATTGAATATTGTACATTGTATATTGTATCATTATGCATCTAAATTTTGTTTTATGGACTTTATTGTAAAAGGTGGAGTCATTTTTCGATGTTATTGTCACATTGTAACAATCCATATTTTTTGCTGTTTTTCTATGAAAAAGTTAATAAACGGAATTATTGCAACATTTTACGCCTTTAGTTATGTATACATGTATGTATGTATGTATATATATATATATATATATATATGAATAAAACTAGTTAAAACATGGACA
>JARUHE010347134.1:0-10226 GCA_031471125.1 Archaeomysis grebnitzkii | reverse complement strand
GTTTCAATTCGCCTGATTTGTAATACCTACTTCTATCGATGCATTTATGAAATCACTCAGACGGTTAAAGTGTTAATATTACTACCCACATCAATTGGTGTGTACCCTAAATACATGCAGCCGACATATGGCGCGTCCTCCATGCCGGGGTAAGCTCAGCATATGAGATTTTAAGGGAATACAGCCACGTTCAAATCCCAAATAAATAGTCTTGGAGCGGACTCGAACTGACGTCAGTGAGATTTGCTTATGCAGTATTAATCACCAGGCAGCGTTCATATCCACTCGGCCACCATCTCTCAAACAAATTTCTACTAAATGAAAAATGGCGTTCTAAAATAAATAACCGTATAAGATCTACAAATTATTTTGTTGGTATAGGTAAACTTAAGCTTGGGTCGGGTAATCTGGCAATTATATAAACGAGACACTCATGCAATGGCACATTGGTATATAATGAATCAACATCAAAACTAATCAAATGTTTTTTTTTCAATATCAACATTTTTTAATCTATTTATGAAGAGTTCTGTGTTTGTCAAATATATCCCTCCGATTTTATTCAGGGCTGAGATAAAGTGTTTTGCCAACCAAGATGCTAGAGAATGATTAATTGACCGATGGAAGAAGAAACTCGTCTCAGTGGAGCATGTTAGGCTACAACGATTAAATTGATAACAAATTGATAAATTTATAAATTAATTTAAAATGAAATGAATAATTCATAACTCATAATCTATTTATCTGGTTTTCCAACACAGTATTAACAAAAACAAAACAGCACTCAATGCATATGCCTACTTTGTGCATTTTTATATAGTTCATGAAACGTAAGTTATATACAATTTTTAGTTGAATTGAAGTCTGTGAAACTTTAAATAGAAGACTATGAACTTTTTAATAAGGATCACTCTACATCTGAAGTCCACTAGACAAAAGGTAATTAGTTGACTAGGCCTAGATGAAAACACATTTCCTAACAAACTTAATCGGAATACTTTTTTGTTTTTATGGGATATCGAAAGGCAGTGCCAAATATTGACTTTTCAATAAGGTGTTGTTGACTACAGACCACTGCATTGGACTTTCAGGCTACAGAGATTAAATTCACAATAAATTGCTAAGTTTACACTTATGAAAAGAGTAAACATTAAACAGAACTGGAAATTTATTTTTTTGTAAATAAACAGATAATAATTTTGCCATAAAAAATAAAAACACTAAAACTTAAGTTCAATTTGTATATTTTCAGAGAAAAACAAAATCTTAAAAATTAGGGCTATATTTCACCGTCTGCTCTAGACAAGTCGAGCCTATAATTGCTCACCCTTGTCAATGTGTTCTCAATGGATGTCTTAACCCTTAATTTTTAATTATTAATCAAAGGATTTTCATTATTTATTTTGTGGTGAATTATAGTTTAATTTGTTGATAGCAAACAAAATAAAGTAAACATTCACCATTCTTTATGGAAAACGGTAAAATAATGTTGCAAACAACGATGTTTCAACCATTGTTTGAGAGTTGAACTGATGTTTGCTAGCAACAAACTCAATATAAACGTAATAAGTTTCAGAAACGTTACACAATGGTTAGTTGAAACAACGTTGTTTTAAAAATGTTCATATAACGTTATATTGAACCATATTGAAGTAAAATTTGTACAGAAAGTTGTTATAACGTTTATATAACGTTATCACATGTTCATACAACGTTGACTTCAATAATAATTCTAATGACAAAGGTTTTGCCAAATACAACGTTGTATACATGTTAGAAGATTTTAAAATAGCGTTGTAATAACGTTGTAACAGTATTAAAATGTTCGTTGGGTTTATATGTGATTTGCTTTTCTGTCGTTTGCTTAGAATAAGATATAGATAATTTAAATTTTATTATTTTACGTTATTTTATTTCTAAAATGTCAGTTTCTTAAACAATGTTTACACAAATTGATATGAAGGAATATGAAATCTAAACAACTTTCAAACACAGGAATACAGGAAAATGTTTATTTTATAATTAATAACTTTCTTAAGGATTCAGATGTTTGACAAGGATAACCAAAATTAAATGTGTTGATAATTTTTTATTTATTTTTATTTGCCTAGAATGATATGAACTGATAGCTATTCATTACCAATTTCATTAAACGCGTGAGATTGATTTGCTCCCTCTAGTTAATATTATCAAAACTATTTCAGACCGAGTCTAGCCCAAATCCCTTCTGCTGTTTGGGTTGGTAGTTCCTCCACTGTGTTTTGTAGTCACTGTATTTGTATTTATCCATACACGGGAGAAGTAATTTTAACCTCACCCTTCACTGGATGTCGGGTTATACGGCTAGCGTTTAACCACGACTGAGTTTGAGTGACTTGAGTCAGGCGCCATTTTTATTTTCAAATCAATAGGTTAAATTAAAAACTAAGGAACAAAGGATTTGTAATTTATTTCAACTTATTAAGGATTCGATTGATTTTGCTTAACAAGGAAGAGAGCTTTCAACTTGAAAACAAAACAATTATATCATTATTTAGACTCGCTGTTTAACCGTTGTGGTTAAACAGATGGTCTACGGTCTACAAACAACACTATCCATAAGGAACAACAAAATATTGGTATATTCTAATACATGGAAAACTTATTCCACATTCAATAAATGGTTAAGAATATCGACACCACACAGATTATCTCTGTCAACGACAATTGTAAGTTGTAAGGTTAACCCGGTTGTCGGTGAGCTAATTAACAGTTGTGGTAACTTGGCTTGGAGGCCAACGTTGTGGAGGAGGCTTGTCTTTTTACACCCTTCAGGGTCTATGAGACTAGGATGATTTTCATTCAAATTGATGTTTAGTCCATGCAATTCTGTTAAATCTGAGAATATAGCAAACACATCATTCACATATCTACCATATCAGCATACCCAGATTTGCATATTGTCAGTACGTGCAAATATTTAACTCTCATTGCGATCTCAAAACGCCATTTGTACATAATTTTAACTTTACATTTAGTTAAGAAAACATCTAAACTTTTATGAAAAAATATTTTCGTGCAAAAAACGTAAATCTAATCTACTAAACCAATAATCCAAAAATATTGTACATTATGTATAGCGTACCCAACTTTGTGATTGTGGTTGCACAATAATCGAGATGGTAAGTTCAAAAGGATTGCTATTTTGAATCTTCAAAAAAGTTAACATATTCTTAAAGATAATTGTATGTAATACCTTATAAAATAATTAAAAATTTTGCGAAAATTTGTTGTATTAAATTTTTCTCATGCATTGAAATATTTTTTACAACAAAACTTATGATGAAAAATAATACAAATACAAAACATTTTTTTTACATTATGCAATTGACTTAAAATTCAAATACATCTCATCTCACTTTATTTTGCACATTAGCAAAATTATCCTTTTTTTGTTGAATATTTCTCCTATTTTCTGCGATGTTACATTCTCCAAAATAATTCGATTATAAAGTTTAATGTTCTTTTATGTCATCATTTTCTTCACTTTTGATATTATTTAACATTTCCTTCTTCAATAAAAGCTAAAAATAAACTAGTTAAAGTGGATTCTTTTAAAAAATATGAAAGATTTCTTTTAATTTTTGGAGATGTATGTTTCTTAAATAATGAATTTATGTATTATCATGTATGATGTTTTTTGGTTAATAAATTTGTTATAATCTAGACGATAAGTGATTTTAACTCAAAATACTTGTCCTTATCTATACATGCATTGGAGGCATACATGCAGTAAGGTTGTGGTTGGCCAATGAGAACGTTAAGGTATACCTTATTTTAAAAATGTTTATAAATATACATTGTGAAAAATGTTGTTAAAACCAATGAATCTAGAATTATCTCCTACAGTTACTCAAAATGTGTTTCCTTCCTATAAGGTAGTTCTGGAACCCCTTCACAACGTCTTCTCCTTCAAACTCAGATTCTTTGTACGTAGTTTCACCATTTTATATCATTTCAATAACATAAATAGAATTAAACTTGTTAAATGAAATGGTCATATATTTATTATAAATACAATTACTGCTTACATATAACATAAACAAAAGATAAAAACTAAACATTAACGTAAAATTTGTTGAACTATGTCAAATCTTAGTCTCTCAACATCACGGAATTAAAGCAATACAGATTATAGCGACTGATAATTAACGTAATTTAATTTTGTATTAATAGTTACATATAAATATGTATTTAAAATCAATTTAAAACAAACTATGTAGGATATATTGTGAAAGACACACTAATTCATGATAACTATTTACTTCTAAAATAAGTTAAGGAAGCAACTAGGTAAATAATTGATCAACATTAAACACTTGCTTTTTATAATAATTAAAAAAAGTAGGTATACAATTGATCAACATTAAACACTTGTTTTTTAAAATAATTGAAACAACTAGGTCAACATTAAAAAATTGTTTTTTATAATAATTAAAACAACTAGGTATACGGTGAAAGACACTTATTGATAAATGATAAATAGTTATTTTTTATTTGAGAAAAATATTCTACACAATTATTAACAACATTCAACATAAGTGGAATCAATGTCTGAAGATGTTATGCAATTGTTAAAGAATATTTATTGAATTACATATATGCGATGTAAATTAAATTGACCTCAGATCCATAGAACAATTTATCAAATAAACGAAAAAAACTATCATTGTCGACTATATTATTATGAACGAAGGCAATTTATATTCATGCAACTGTATACACACATCAATTGTGTACTGCAATCTCTCACTGATTTGCCTTCATTCTCATGTACTAATATATGTTGCACGATATCTCATAAATTATGACACAATTTACTCGTTCGATGTTTCCTATCACCTTCTAATCAACTGAGTTAATATAGTTTCTGTAAATCAGCTTAATAACTATTTAATAATTTGTTATAAATCACAAATAATTTGTAGATTAATAACATTACATATTCAACGTTCATTTAGAATTTATTATAAGTTGTTTTCGTTTTTTGCGGATGATTTTAACTTAACAAGTCTCAGTAAAATAAATTCTATCAAGGGTGATTAAATAAAGTGTGTACATCAATTAAAACTAATTTGACAACTGTATATTCGCTTCATTTTTGTAAATCTATTTAAAACTATTTCAATGTTAAGTAAATGTTTATGGTAAATATATAACATTTATGCAAATACAGTTATTGAATCCATTTAGAATAGCAAATGTTAACAACAAAGTTTGTCTTTACCTACAAAAGTTCAATTATTGCATCACATTAAATACAATTAAACGAAGCAAAAAAGTATATAAAACAACCGACATTTAGACATTTATGAACGGCTAACAGGGCGTAGTCATAGACGTATAGACTAGAACTCGGACGAAGAAAATAAATTGAAACATAACTCTTGTTTACGATCGAAACAGCTCGCAAACAGTTCCCAAACAGTTTATAAACTGTTTCACCAAAACAAAACACAATTTCAAAGTACCTCAAAGGTTATTTTGTTGTGGTGTCACGGAATAAATATGTAAACATTGGGATGTTGCATGTCTTAAAGTGATACATTTTGTTTTATTTTTTCTATATGTTAATAACAAACAAGTTAAATGAATACATACGTAGCCTAAATAAGACTACACCCAACATATATAATTTATTAATTAGATCTGACAAACATTATAAGCTTGATAATGTTTCATCTAAAAATGTATGATACATACATTCCGATATGTTATAAGCTTTATAATTTGTATCTAAAAATGTATGATACATACATCCCAATGTTTTATAAACTTTATAATGTTTATTTAAAAATGTATGATACATACATCCCAATGTGTTATAAACTTTATAATGTTTATCTAAAAATGTATGATACATACATGTCAATATGATATAAGCTTTATAATATTTATCTACACATGTATGATACATACATGCCAATATGTTATAAGCTTTATAATGCTTATCTAAACATGCATGATACATTCTGTACATGTCAATATGTTATAAGCTTAATAATGTTTATCTAAACATGCATGATACATACTGTACATGTCAATATGTTATAAGCTTTATAATGTTTATTTAAAAATGCATGATACAAACATGTCAATATGTTATAAGCTTTATAATGTTTATTTAAAAATGTATGATACATACTGTACATGTCAATATGTTATAAGCTTTATAATGTTTATCTAAACATCTATGATACATACATGCCAATATGTTATAAGCTTTTAATACAAAAAATAATCTTATTTCTGTAATGATTAACCAATCACGTTCTCCTATGTTAAATGTCTGACACACTCTTAAAACCTCATCAATAAATAATTTTATTACAATTATGTTAAATAAAACAACGTTTTAAAGTTATTACAATTTTTCTGAACATAGCACATGCATGACTAATAAGATATGCAATGTTTTGAGTTTTGTTAAACCAATCATAGAGCTATATTTCAAATAAGATATGAAAAATGGCGATAATTCAATTTGATAGAACCAACTTTTTTGAAAGTATCATAATAAACAAAACTGATAATGTGAAAATAAAAATATAAATGGGTTGTTCAACGAAAATCAGGTGTCAATGAGGAACAACGCTATGCCGTTGTAGTACATATAAGGATTTGAAAATATATGTGAAAAAAATGCTAGTCACAGAATGATTCCATTGGTTTGATGAAGGACGTGCATTCTAGTATATAATTTGATGGGTATAAACCCAGTTAAATCTTAGTTTCTAAAGTGTTTAATAAAAACGTACATTATGCGTATAATAATCTGATCAAAATAAATTGTGTTTAAAAATAAAGCTTTGGTTAGGTTTATGATAAAAAAGTGGTATGAAATTTGTTGGTGTAATAAAATTATATGAAAACGTGTATTGGTTTAAAAGCTGTTAAATATGAATAGACTAAAATCATGCTTGTGATCTTACAGACAATATCTCACTAAGGTGTTCGTTTCAAAAACAAACTGGCTTTTTCAAACTAACGCTCCCCATCCCTCCGGGAATGACCTTTGTTCTATGTTTCATCTTCGTTCAAGGAACAATATGCATATTCATGCGATAAAATCAAAAATATGAGTTGCTCACTGCCAGGTCTCGAGTTACACAGGTATACACACACATACACAAACACACACACGCGCACACATGGCTCTGTAATTTATTGTAGATAAATCAATGAACTGCATCAACGGTTAAGTAACTAAATTTTCAATCAAAGCTTATGGAATGCACGATTTATTCTTAAACCAAACGCTAGCGTGATATGTTGGATCATACTTAAATCTAATGCTTATATTTTTTTTAATCAAAACTTTTTTGTAACCGAGATTTACTTTTATTGTATACATTTTGAAAGCTTTTAACAAACATATTGATTGTAGAGTTATGTAATTTTCAAGTCTTTTATGTTTATGATTTTATGTTTTGAATGAAATTGAAGACCCATAAACATAGATATCCCTAATTTATTTGTGATCTATTTTGTAAATGTTATAGTCAATAACATTATACTACAGTGAAACTCCTAAAGAAAGTAATCCTAAAGAATGAAAAATACCTGAACAAGGAACACCTGAACTAAGGACAATTCCTTAACAAGGAACTGATGCCAGCGCCATCTGTTGAGCTGTTTATATATATACATAATTCAGATCAACTATCTACAAAAGGTGTATTGATATCCGATAAAATCGCAGCTGTATATATATTGATATATATTTATTGATATATATTTATATATATTGATATATATTGATATATATTTATTGATATATATTTATATATATTGATATATATTGATATATATTGATATATATGTACATAAGCAAAGTCATTCCGATAATTATATGTAGTATAGATCTAATGCAATGTTCATAAAACATATACTTTGTTAAAACTGAACTGCCATTTTTATATTTTCAGAATATAATTCTTTTGAATTTTTCATAGTGCTTATTTTGAAACCAAGCTATAGAAAAACGCAATGTATTAACTCTTCTAGATAAACGGGAAATTTTACTTACTTGGAGAAAAAAAATGACTATAAAGATCTAATTTCATTATATTTCATTAAAGAAAACCTCTTATGCGATGGCAGACAATGGTAAAATCCATATTCCTAAAGAAGAGACTCTTCCTTAACAGGGGAAGACATTCTAGTGCCTAGTTAAGTAGTTTTACTGTATATTAAAATCAACAAAACTAATGAAAACACTGAAGCTTGTGAGACTTTCAAAGATACCAAATAAATGAAAAGTTAAAGAAAACACGATTTTGCCGGAAAAAACAGGAATAAGACGTTAATTTAAAATCTTGAGACACAGACTCTAATCTTCAGAGAATAGCTAACAAAGTTTTTGGAAACTTCATTTCGGCAATTTGTGTTTTGTGGTACATGAATTATTCCCAAAATAATTCCTCACTTTTATTACAGTCACACATTCATAATATTTCTCAATTTGAATAAATGTTTCACGCTAATCCAACTTTCTATTTTTACTTTATATGAATATTTTAGACTAATGCTCAAATGTGGTATGTGTGAAACTCACATATACACACACAAACATATACACACGCACACACACACATCACATGCACACACACCCATACACACACACACATCACATGCACACACACCCATACACACACACATATACACATAGATATATATAATAAATATACACAGACACAGACACACACAAACACACACTCATAACCATACACACATGCACATACGCACACATACTCACACACACACATACGCACTCACACACACATACTCACACATACATACACACACACATACATACACACACATATACATACACACACACATACTGTATATACACATTCGGGCGTTCACTTACACAGTAACAATAACATTATTAACTTGTATTCTGTATCTATCTTGTAGAATGTTGAATGCTTCGAAAAATGTATACTTTCTGGAGAAATAGACAAAATTATGAAATCAACATAGCTGAAGAAAATAATAGTCATTGGAGGTGAACCAAATGGACATATTGTATGCAATCCTGATACTATAAATAACATTCATGGAGGTCATGGTAAAAGGAGCAAGAATAGTGGATTTTGCAGTGTTTTTTGATATGGCAATCAATAACACTTTCTTCAGAAGCGTCAACGATGCAACATACAGTTGTGGAGAAGGTCGAAGATATATTTCATGGTGTGTAGAAGAAACCATCAAACAGAAGTGAACACATTTACGATAATAAAAGGGGTAAATCTTAAATTAGTTTCTCAACTTGAGTTCCTTTTAAGAAAGATCTTAAATACGTAATTGTTTCTAGTCATTTTGCTAAACTTTTTATTTTTATATTTTTTATAGGATAGTTCGTTTCAATATTTTTTTTAGTTCTGTGAATTTTTATTTTGTATTTTTTTAATTTTTAATTTTTTTTTTTTATAACTTGACGTTCTTATTATTCTGTTTTAAAACTGTTATTATTTTAGTCATTTTACTGAACTTTGTGAAATATAATATGTTCTAACTTCTTAGTTTGATTTTTATAAAAAATAAGTGTAAATTTTAAAATTTAAAGTTTAAGTTTAGTTTCACAACTTGTGTTAGCCTACTTTAAGTTTTTAACTTTTAACTTTCTTTAAATCTGAAAACGTTTTTAGTTTTTACCCTTGAAGCAAAATGTTTCAACTTTTGTTTTTAATTTGAAGATTTGTTTTACCTTTCATTTATACAATTTTAAAGGAGATTTTATTTTACTGTTTATCCACGAATGAGATAAATTTTATATAAATTTTAATTCAAGTTTTACTAGTTTTATTTAAAATTTGATTTTAGCTCCAACCAATTTAACAATTGTATTTTTCCTAATTTTTTTCATGATTTGTTTTTGCTTTATTTTAACTTTACTGTTGCGTATTTTTAGAATTTATGATTATTTGGCAGATACAATTAAACTTTTTTCATATCTAGTGATTCCCTATGAGGTGGCGACACGTTGTAAAATTATAATAAAAAGAAGAGGGGAAATTTTATTTGATTTTCCTGAAAATGTTATAAAGCTCTTTAGAAATTAGGAAAACATTAACAACAAACGGTCAAGGCTTTTTAATAAATCGTTCCCCAAAGAATATATATATATATATATATATATATATTTGTATTATATGTATATGTATATATATATATATATG
>JARUHE010347123.1:0-10226 GCA_031471125.1 Archaeomysis grebnitzkii | reverse complement strand
TATATATATATATAATTTTAAAGAGGTTTTGAGATATTCTACATGATATAAGGTTTTTATTTTTTTTGTATGAGGTTTTTCAATAAGACGGATAAGAATTGAAATATTATTGTAAAATTTATTCAGTGTATTTACAAACACATTTACATTTACATTTACAATCTAGATTTCACTAACTCAATAGTTTTTCAGGCAGTTGTACTTTCATTATTTGAATAAGTTTAAACATTATATTTAGTAATTACTCTACAGTTTAACGGTTTTTCTTATGACGAATTTGTTTTACGGTTTGTTAATTTATTTTGTCTTATTCTGCTTTTTAAATTTAAAGATAATATAAATAATGCCTGAGCTGAAAAAAATTTAAAAAACAGAATTAGATATAGTAAGTTCATAATGTTGTGGGAATCCTAGGGCCTAGCTTTGCAAATCGCAACATCAAAACCCTGCCCACTCCTGGGAGGGCCCAATACTGTCGTTGTTTTCAAAAGTGGGCTATGTGACAACCGCATCACAAATAGAGACACATCTTTTCTGTGCAATTCCAACACTAAACACTGGGTCCACAAAAAATGCACAAACCTAAGAATTGCACAGTACACAAACACCTGGACCTGCGCACTACACCCGACCACACCAATAATAAACACCCATATACAAACACAAACAGACACACACCTATTACCATCGCACCTACACACCACAACCAAACACAAGCGCAGCATAAACAAACAGGCCAACCACAAACATAATCAAACTAAACATACTACAAATAAACATCGACGGCCTACAAACGAAACAACCCGAATTAGAAGAACTAGAGAACAAACATAAAATAGACATCATCACTTTACAAGAAGCCAAACTCTTCTCACACCACAATACACTAACACTCCCCAACTACACACCACTCCGAACAGACAGACCACACAGACTTGGCGGAGGCCTAATTACATATATGCATAACAACATTCATTTTTCCCCGCAAAGAATCCCCCAAAAAACCCAATATCAGGAAAACAGAACTACAAATAACCAAACTATACATAACACAATAGAAATTAATTCATATAGCAAACATATACATCCCACCCAAAGACACCGCCCAGCCAGACCACAAAACCGAAGACACGTACATATACAAACTGTTTCACCCACCTCAACACAATAGACAACGCCATCATCACAGAAGACATAAGCGCCCACTCTTCACACTGGCACTCCCAACAGATGACCACAGAGGTACTCTCATTGTCAAAATCATCCTCAACTCATCCCACACCATATTCAACCTCGATACATCCACACGTACTCCATCAATCATCCAACAACAACAAACATCCCCAGACCTCACAACAGCCACAAATACATTCACCAACAAAATAACCTGGAACACGTTCAACGCCTTAAACTCCAACCACCTCCCAATACTAAAATAAAATAAAATACTAAAATAAAATTCCGGCTCATACAACCACGTCACACATACACGAATTACATGAAGGCCAACTGAGATGATTACACTGCCGAAATTGATCAATTTATAAACAACATACAGACACCGGAAAACAATCATACAGCCAACACCATACTGGCAAACATAATACTGACAACAGCAAACAAGCACAGCATTCCGAAAGGTAAAGTCCACAACAAACACAAACTACTACCCGAAAACAACGCAACATACTACAACAACAAAACCCCCATGACCCACATATACAAACACTCAACACAACAATAGACACCCAAATCCAAAACCACAAACAAGAAATATGGAAAGAACATTTAAGAGATAACTGGGACCATAGATCTAACACACATATACTTTGGAACACCATTGCAGGCTTAACCAACGAGAAACCAAAACAGTTGCCAAGCCACACAATAAGAATCAACAACATCACAGTCATTACCAATAAACTAAAGCCACCAGATTCAACAAAAAAATCACCAACACAGTTACATACAAGACACACACAAACAACAGGAAAACTGACAGGCACACCAAGAGGCTGACACCTACACCAATAGCCATAACAACAGCACAAACAACGATAGCAATAAAAAACTCCAAGAACAACTATTCAACAGGACCAGACAACATAAACATCAGACACCTAAAACACCTAGGGCTCACTGCAATAGAAACACTCACAACCATCTTCAACACAGCCATGAACACCAACACAATTCCAAACATATGGAAAACTGAAAAAAATACCCATACCTAAACCCAATAAAGTTCTCACCAATGGCACCTCATATCGACCAATCACACTCCTACCCTCATAGCAAAAAACTGGAAAAATCATACTCCCGCACTTCAATCTCCCCTCGTAACAACACGGCTTCAGAAAACAACACTCCACAACCACAACATAAGCAAGTTGATAAACTACACAACACCACCATACCAAACACAATACTCAAATTCACCTCCAAGTACATAAAATGCCGAAAACAGTAACATACGCAGACGACATAAAAATTAATCTCCTCATACATCAACCCCCATACAACCGAACAACAAGCACTACACTACCTATAACAGATAAATCAATGGACAACACAAAACCAACTCACGCTAAACGCAAATAAGACCACCACCACTCTTTTCACACCGGAGATGGCCGAATACAGCAACACATAAACAACACACAACACACAGCTACCAACAGTTAGGGAGCCCAAGACACTAGGACTTACATTTGACCGGAAACTAACATATTCAGAACACATCAAAAGAACCAAAGCAAAAACCAAAAACACAATAAACATGCTGAATGCCCTCACGACAACACACTGGGGGGGGGAAACAAAAGAGACACTACTAACAACATACAAAACAATTTCCAGACCTACAATAGAATACGGAAAAGCAATATGATCACCCATAGCATTACCCACAAACATTAACACAGTGCAAACCATACAAAACACTGCACTACACACCGCCACACCATGCAGACTGGACACCAACACAGAACATCTACACGAAAAAACAAAAATCCTCTCCACTAAAACACACCTAAAACTACACGCCTCACAACAAAGACAAATACCACAACACCCCAGCCACCCACTACACCCTCTCACACAACCACATACCAACCCCAGACACATGAAACAGACAATATTTGACATGGACACTATATTCCAACAGACCGCATACCAAACCATCAAACAACACCTAAAACTCATACACACACACAAGGCCACTAACCACACAAACTCCAGACAGAATAATAAATTCCTCAACAGACCCTCCCCAGAGATAAACAACAACAACAAACAATTACTCCCACACAACAGATTACTGGCACAGCTTATAACAAACAAATCCCTACATTTACGCGAATATTAAACAAGATAGATCCTGACACTCATACAGTTTTGACCCAAGCTTGAGTGGGGCATCCTAATTTTCGGGACTGTACAATGATTCTAACATACATTTTTTAATATGAAGGGGTGTAGACGAAGACAAAGAACTCTGATTAGTAAAGGCTATAAGCCTGTTCTCGCCCAACTTTTTTTTTAAAATTAAATTTCCTTTCATGTGTTTCATTATTTGTAATTCAAAACGTATCACATTTTCAAATTGAATCACACCGAGTTAAGAACACATTATTATTCGCTATAATTTCAGTATATTTCAGTACTAAACAACGTTTGAATACAAACGTATGATAGGTCATCTGACTATTCAATCGAATATTTAATTTAGCTTTTCAGATGAATCAACTTTCTTGAAACAAGGGAGCCGCTATTTTTGTTTCACTTTTCCATAAATGCTCAAGATTAAAAATGGCCAGTATACATTTTTAATGAATGATTTATTGTTTAAAATTAAAAAAATAACATTTTTTACCGGTAGGCTATATAAACAAACAATGTCACCTATTTTTTAGATATTTATAAGCAGGATGTCAGAAATTAATTTTTCCTCCAAAAAATATAAACCAAATTTGAGATAAACCCTAGCTAGTCCCGTCCTAAAAAGTACTTAAAATGTACGAACATTTTAGGTAAAAGCTCATTTTATTCTTGAAGATAGATTTTGGCAACATCTAGAATAAAATAATAGTTATTATTGTTTTTAACAATTTTTTTTATGCCTATTAATCCTTCTTGGGATTTATAGTTTATTTCCTTGTAAGTATTTCAAATAAATAATCTTTTTTTGTGAAAGTTTGGTGCGCACCATTATCCACCACAAACTAAAAAAAACTGCTATAATATTGCATTGTTTTAAAAAACTTTTCTAGAAATACAAATATCTATTATATTTTTTATATATTATAATCTTTCGTAAAGTCTGAACAAACTTGAATTGCATTAACCTACCTTTGCATATATGGTTTAACAATTTAGTTCATTTTATCATTGTTATTTAAAATCTTATTTGAGATTTATAAAATCAATTCTTTGTAAATATTTTAGATAAATATAAAATGTGTATAAATACATTAGGTAAATGTATTTGTTATCAAAGTATATAGCCTTAATAGCTTAGTATCCTATCATGATCGATTTATAATGTAGGGTGACATTTGTTATTTTAAAATTTCAAGTTCTCATTTATCATTTGTCATTACATATAATAGCCAAAATGTTGAAACAAAAACAATTCTTCATCAATATGATACGATTTTGATTTAATCAACGTTGACTCGAAATATGGATGTGTTCTTAGCCCATCATAATAAGATATTAGATTAATGATACAAAATTTTAAAAATTGGTCGAGAACTTCGTTCCACACGCTCGACAAAAATGTTTTTTCAACCAAACAAAAATATTAGAATTGTACAGCTGGACTGTCACATTAATATTTTAGCCGTTTCATGTGATAAATAACTATAATTGCCTACTCCGTATACAATATACATGTATAAAAATATTGAAAACATCAACTAACTTGTTTTGTATCACTGGTATTACCCAAGACAGAGCAAGCAATTAGAGTTATGTGTCACCTGTGTTACAAGAAACTGTTAAAATAATAATACATATTTAAATACTCACTTGAGATTTCACAGCATCGGCCGCTATATTCTTAACGATCTCTAGCACCTGCAAAGAAATACGTTTTTATTTGTGGGATTAGATGGAGTGACGTTCACACTGAAAACACTTGACTAACTTTTATGTCTAAGTTAGATAATTTGAGTAACTTTTAAGTCTTAATTAGTCAAAATTAACTAGCTTTCAAGTCTAAACTAGCAAAAATGCACATTTTTTTGTTGATTCAATCAACTTTTTGTGATTCAATCAAAATCGTATGACATTGCACCAATGTGATGCAATTTTAATTGAATCACAAGCAAGTTGATTGAATTGTTGAGAAAAGTTAATCATTTGATGATGTTAATTTTGGCTAACTTAGTCCTAAAAGTTAGTCAAATGTTTTCAGTGTATGAAAAAAAATGATCAAGTATTATTAACTATAATTTGGATTCAATAAATAATATTACAAATTAATTCTAAATCAATGAATGTCAAAACCAACACTTCCAAAATATAATATTTAGGAAAAAAAATAATGTTCACACCATTAACTATAACTGTAAACAATAAGAAAATATTTAAACAAAAAAAATCAACAGTTCAACATTTGTCTAACCCTTTTTTACGAAATCAAGAAATCGAAGTAAATTTCTTATTGTTGTATATTATATATTTTTTAAATGATGGTTTATAACTCAAATTGACCAACGCAGAATAATCAACTTACATGAGTAAGCAGGGATTCTGTGCCGTTATAAATTGCAGGTTAGCAGATTGAGTGATAGTTTTGTTAGAAGCTCACCTTATAGCCAAACTACGTAGCACCAACATACCAAACACCATCCTCAAGTGTACAGTTAGTTATATCAAAGACAAACAACACTTAGTACACCCAATTCAATAACCAGAACTCTCCATACAAAAACATGAAAACCATTTTACCACAAAGGAAGCTCTTTTCAACCACATTATTCTAAATCTACATTACAAACCTCTCCGACCCTCCACACAACATCCTCACAATCATTTACGCTAACTAAGCATTACTGCATCTACAACAGATACATAACTGGACAATACACAATCAACTCATGCTGAACGCAAACAAAACCACCACCACATTCTTCACTTCCAACCCGACAGAATACAGTAACACTCTAAATCTACACAGAAACAACAGACTCCTACCGACGGTCAATGATTCTTGGCCTACCAATTGACCGCATCTTAACTTACATAGAACATATAAACAAAACCAACCATAAGCACGCTGAAGGCCCTCGCCACACTGGGGAATATCAAATAAACTCTACTCACCACATCTTTGTTTCACTCGATTGAGAAGATTGAGAACGTTACCTAAACACAATATTCAACTTACCTCATTGAACAGGTAGTCAAATTGAGGTCCATCAGCTTGAGAGATGTTCTAGTTGGAAGAAAAAACAATATTATTCATTGATATAAAAGGGAATATTTTTAAAAAACATATTTTGAAATTAGATTTAAAACTGTCAAATTACTCACATTGATGCCTTCGTCGATGGCGTCATTGAAGACTTCTACACAAAGGTTCTGCAAAAAAACATTTATTATTTTTATGATAAATATAAACTTTCTTAATTGTAAATTATTTTAAAACATTTCAAATTCTAAAATGAAAAGCATAAAATTGCTAACAATTTATAAAAAGTAATTACCATAAAAATATTTGATGGGAGGAAGCTGTTTGTATTAGGATGAAATATTTATGTACCAAGTTATTCATTGATAAAAGAAAACATTATTTTCACAATAGATTTGAAACTGTCAAACTACTCACGGTCTTTTTAAGGACATCATTGAGATTCTCACTTAAGGTTTCTTTAACTGGATCTCTCTGCAAAAAATTATTTATTATTTTTATGATAAAAATAAACTTTTTTAATTGTAAATTGTTTTGCTATATATGAATCATGATAAGATCCTTATTTGCTTAAGACTTAAATAAAATTAACAGTACCTAGCTAATATGAAGTATTTAAAAAGATTCACTCTTAATGTCAATGGCAACTATACCAACGCCGACTCTATTACAGGCCTTGTACATACCTGCCAGGAATTTTTTTTATTTACAAACAACCATTGGAAACACAACTGGTAGCATAGATACAAACCATAATCGTGATCTCAACTTAACTTATCTTCATCTCTGACCAACTTTGTTTATCGTAGATCAACTATTTTAACATTGATTGAACGACAAGAAAGTTATTCCTGTATCAAGAAAAGATGGGTCGAGAACGTATTGTGTAACTAAGGTTTCGATGTACAAGGCCTGTAGTAGAGTTGGCGTTGACTAAACTATGGCATAAAGATAAGTCGAACTCCGTTATAGTGTGTGTTCAACAAAAAGCACACACACAGTACACATAACCAGATACATACATACATATTTCTGTGAAATAAGTATCTGTTTAATGAAATCTACCTTTAACAAAAGAGGTTGTGATCTCAGCCCCTTCATCATTAAGTTCATGATTAACCGAAATTTTTAATTGAGGTTTAGAGAAAAGTTTATCTAAAATAAATGAAGATTTGGAGATTCAACCCTTTCATAACTGATTAATTATTACCCATCAGGAGATAAAAGGTTAAAGTGGAATGTCCTACAACTTATATTTCTTTAAATAATAAATATTTTTAGCACTTTGTTTATAGATATGATTTGAATATTTAGACACAACTTGTTATGAGTAACATTTACTCGTATTTTTTGAGTTATACATTTATTTTTAAACATGTCATATTTTTAGGATTGCTTAGTATTCTTACATGATGTATGCACACACTCGTATAGAAGAAAAACAAACACGACTAAGTGCTACACATTAAAAACTGTGTTTCTATGTTAAAAAATGTATAAAATTCTGTTATTTATTAATACAATGCTATGTATTAATATATTAAGACTTTTTTCATTTGTTTCTAAAAGAAATATTTATAATCTTAAAAAATGGTTAATCATGAACTCGATGCTAAATTGGTTAGGTCTAAAAACTCCTAAAATGTCTAGTATTTGAAAGAACTATACATTTTAAGCAAAATTTCTTTTAGCATTCTACTTTCGAAAGTCATGATCTATCGTTTTTTTTAAATAAACTTTTCTCTAAGTCTTCAAATAAAAATCTCGGTTAATCATGGATTTGATTTTTTTTGTAAATCTCTGTTTTAATAAGTAAACATTTATTTAAAGAAAACAATCTCCAATGATACTAGTCTATTATATTATGATCTTTATTTTTTTAAACAAACTTTTCTGTAAAATTAAAATTTTCTTATTTTGAGAAAAATGTAAAATTGTTATGGTCCATAAATCATCCACCGTCCCAAGAACAACACTAAGAACAACAATCAGAGGTTACTTATTGAAGCTGCGTTTTTCAAATACAGCTTAATAAGAACAACACTAAGAACAACAATCAGAGGTTACTTATTGAAGCTGCGTTTTTCAAATACAGCTTAATAAGAGTAACAAAAAACATTAAACACATTATCAAAAAGTTAACATTAAGGGCATTAAAATAGATAATATTATCATTAAGAAAATAAACAACATAAAAATTACTATCAACATTAAAATTAATATTTATAACATCAACATAAACAACATTAAAATGAACAATTTTAACTTCAATATTATTCACATTACTATAAACAACATTAATATTAACAATATTAACATTAGCAACCTTAAAAATACCATTAACATTAACATTATCAAAATTAGCATTAACATTAACTACATAAACATTAACAAAAACATCGAAGTTAACAGTATTAACAATAAGGAAATCAACATTAATGATATTAACAACATTAACAATAACAACATAGGCATTAAAACATTAGCAGCATTAACATTAACACCATTAACAGCATTAACATTAACAACGTCAATATTAACACATTAATATTCCTAAGATTGACATTAATATTACCATTAACGTTAACAACATTAATATTACGAACATTTACATTAATACGATTAGCATTAATAACATTGAAAACCTCAGCATTAACATTAACAATATGAACATCACCATTAATTAACAACATTAGCATTAACAACATTAACATTGGTTTTAAAATTATTAACATTAAGATTAACATTAAAATTGAAAAAATCAACATTAACAACTTTAAAATTAACACCATCATGAATGAAATTAACAACATCAACATTATAACATTCAAATTAACAGCATTAACATTAATAACAGTAACATTAACCTTTTTACCCTTAACTTTAAAGCATTAAAATTAATATTAATAAAATTAACATTAAAGTTAACTCAATTATTAATAAAATTAACAATATCAATAATCTCAACATTACCAGCATTAAAATTATAACATTAAAATTATCAAAATTAGCATTAATAACAGGAACATTAACTAACATTATTAACCTTAAAATTAGCAACATTAAAATTAAGGTTAATAACGTTAACGTAAATAACATTAATATTAACAACATTGACATTAATACAATTACCAATTACATTTTCATTAACACACCAAACATTAATGTTAACAACAATAACATTAGTATTAACATAATCAACACTAAGATTAACATTAACATTAACAACATTAAAATTAACACCAACCAAGATTATTAACTTTAAAATTAGGAACATTAAAATTAACATAAAGAACATTAACATTAATTAAATTATCAATAACATTAACAACATCAATAATCTCAACATTAACAACATCACCATTATAACATTAAAATTAACAAAATTAACATTAATAACAGTAACATTAACTAACATTATTAACCTTAAAATTAATACAAATAACGTTAACGTAAATAACATTAATATTAACAACATTGACATTAATAAAATTACCAATAACAAAAACATTAACAACATTAATAGTAAATTTAACATTAACAACATTAAAAATAACATCAACATTAACAACAATAACAGTAAAAACATCAGCTTAACTAACATTAACAATCTCAACATCAACACCATCACAACATTAACAATAACAGCATTACCATTAATAAGAATAACATTGACATTAACAACAAAATTAACATTAATACCATCACTATCAAAATTTAGAACATCAACATCAACATTAACATCATTCAATAAGAGAAGGCGATGTAGAATGAACCTAAGACATTGTTCAAGTAAAAATATTACAAA